>MU185358.1:2586-36161 GCA_016904865.1 Pissodes strobi
GGGGCGTCACTCCCCGTAATCAAACTCCTCTCACCAGTTTGACGTTCCTGCCAGCATAATGCTTAAATTTGTCATTTCAAATTTACTACTTGATGACGTCATAAGTGAAAACGAACAAAAAGAAATTATTGAAAGATATCACCAGACGAAAACATCACATAGAAGAATGACTGAGAATATCAAGAATATTAAACAACGGTATTATTGGCCTAGTTTGGAAAGAGATGTAATTAATTTTGTAAATATCTGTGAAACTTGTCAAAAAAACAAAGTATGACAGGCATCCTTTTAAGGTAATTTATAAACCAACGCCCACAGGTTCAAAACCATTAGAACATATTTACATGGATATATATTCCTTATCAGGACAAAAATATCTAACAATAATAGACAACTTTTCTAAGTTTGCAGCTGCCTACTCTATTAATGAAACTTCAATAGAAATTTGTCAAAGCTTAACTAAGTACTTTTCACACCACGGTACACCTTGTAAGATAACGACTGATAATGCTCAAACATTTAAAAGCAATTTAATTCAAGATCTTTGCAAAACCTATCAGATTGAATTACATTTTGTTACACCTTATAACCCAAATTCTAACTCACCTATTGAACGATTTCATTCAACATTAAAAGAAAGCATAATTGCAATTAGAAATGATCACCGAACAAAAACAGTTCAAGAATTAGTTGATATAGCTATTTTGAATTATAATAATAGCATTCATTCTTCACATGAGTATACCCCTTTTCAAGTATTAAAAGGTAATATCAATTATCAACTCAACTTTGAGAAAAATCTAAATCAATTACAAACGGATTACGTTTATGAACCAAGAATTAAATGAAAAGATCAATTCAAAATTAAATGCCAAAAAGGCTAATGTTTTAGCAAAACTCAATAAAAATCGTGAAGATGACCCTGAAATACCAGAAACGACAAAACAACTTATAAATACTCCACGCAAGTTAGGACTAAAAATAAAACAAAAATATAAATTGACTGAATTTAAAAATCAAAGACATCCAAAGTATATTAAACGACATTCCTTATTTTCAGGAAAACAAAAATGAGGACTATCTTCGTTTTACTTCCTTTACTAGTCAACGCTCAGTATAAGATTGAGAAGATAACGAACCCATTACTTCCAGTTTACCAAGGAAAAAGTTACGTAATAACGAATTATCATCATGTTTATTATCATGTCAATTTAACTAACATAAGAAATTGTTTATATTTAACTAAGTCAACACTTTTACAAATCAATAAGACATTGATTAATACAAGAGACATTATTATCTCGCCTTATTCACCTTTACACCAACTTTTAATGACAAGAACTGACAATTTAATAGATATGGCCGAATCAATCGAATTATTTGTCAAACATTATAGCAATCCCCAAAAGAGGATTAAAAGAGGTCTTTTTAACTTTCTCGGAACAGTTCAAAAATATTTGTATGGTACGTTAGACGCAGATGATGGCGAACGCTATGACAATTATATTAAAACTCTTCGAGACAATCAAAAGACAATACATGACGATTTACTTTCAACACAAACAGTCGTCAAGAAATTAGCAAACGATATAGATTCTCAGTTAAATTCAATTACTGAAAATCAGCCACTTTTAACAGCGCGTATAAACAATTTAACGTAAATTACACAATCAGCAACAAAAGCCACATATCTTATTTTGTTACTAGATAACCTAGAGAATAACCTTCGTGTGCTACAGGAAATAAAGAACAATGTGCAAACTGCAATTAACTTCGCAGAAATAAATATTATGCATCACAGCATATTTAAGTATCAAGAACTTAATAAGATAATTTCTAAACTTTACCCGAACACGCGAATTCCCTTTGATAATATTATCAGGTATTATGAGATTGAGATATGTTCCTATGTCCTTTAACTTTACTCAATAAAAATGAGCCCTGTGTCCCTCAAATGATTAACCTAACTAATCATTGTTCTATGGTACCTATAAAGTACAAGGAGACATCAATTACTTTACTGGACGATAATTCCATTATAATAATCCCAACTTCCGAAGAAAATATCTATTTTCAATGTCCCAATCAATACAGTCTTGAAACAATAAATACAGTATCTCTTATTATACCAGCAGAATGTAAAGTTAAAATTCGAAACGAAAATTATGATTCGCAAAAACCAGAAACTGTCAATAAATATTGATGAAAAGTTAGTTCAGAATATTGAACCCTTAGAATTAAAAGAGGTGAACTTAGAAAATATAAAAGAGGATTTAGAAGATGCTAAAAGATTAACCGTTAGCACTCTAAAAGACTTCGATATTGACAATAATAGTTTATCAATAGTTTTAATAATTATTGTAACCATTATAATAATAATTGCAGTAATTTTGGTTGGTCGCAGATATTATTGTAAAAAACGAAAAGATGTAAAAGTGGACATACAATTAAAGACTCTCGAAAATCCCCCATTTTCTCAAACTTAAAGAAGGGAGGAATTATATGGCCACTTATGGCGACTACGTAGATTTAGAGGATTAGATTACTAGCTTTGCAGTGCTCAGCATTTATTAGGTATATTATAAATAGGCAGAGATAAGAGTGTGCATTTTAGTCATAAGCAAGCTTTCAGTGTAGAAGGTTAATACTTTATTACTTGTATTTTTTCTTCGTGTAACTAAAATGAAGTTTTTAAAAACGAAGTAAACAAGATAGTAAATATATTTGTAGCAAAAAATATTTATATTTAGATTTAAAAGAAAGTAAACTTAGATTATCAAGCATGTTGAATATGTCAGTATTGTATATTTTAGGAGCCAGATAAGAAAAGCTACGTTGAAACAGGGCAGTTCGGTGCTTAGGTAAATTTAATAGATTATTAAAACGTGTTATGCGATTATGCGTGGAGTATCGGAAATGAAGCTTATTGTGGAATTCCACTTCCAAGTAGACGATGCAAAAAACAAGCAAAATGCAATTTTTGTCTATCCATGACTTTAAGCCAATTTAGTTTGGGCAGTTTATAGCTGACATGATCCCTTGCTCGCAGTCCGTAAATAAACTTAAAATGGAAAGATGTATTATGCTTAGAAAACAAAAATATTTTAAAAAAATTATAAATTTTTTGAATTAAATGAAACGAATACAGGAGTTCTGAATTCGTTGTAATCTATTTTTGCATTGCAAATCTAGACACGGCTCATATGCGAAATTACAATAATTGACATGAGAAAGAACAAGGGTTTCACATAGTATTTTTTTTTACGGTCTCAAGATATTTTTACTTTTGTACAGATTTCTAAGAGAGAGATATGACTTCTGCATAACTTTACTCACCTGACTTTTGAACCTAAGTTTCGTATCAAATATAAAGCCCAGGTTTTTATATTCTTTCACAACAGGTATCACACTTCCATCCATATTTACTTTCATATTCTCAGATGCCCATTTACTATCACGACCAAAATAAATAACCGCTGATTTATTGGGGTTTAACTTTAATCCATCGTTCGGAGACTAGTTATAAACTGATTTTAGACATTGGGTGAGTTTACCTTTAGCTTCAATAGCACTAGATTGATTAAAACTTATGCGTAATAATTGTGTATCGTCAGCATATCTCTGCATATCACAATCCTTCATATGTTGATGCATGTCAGTCATATATAATACAAAAAGTAAGAGTCCCAGAATTGAACCTTGCGGTACACCTCTTCCTACATCCCTAGAACTAGAACACTGGCCTTCCAAGAAGACAAACTGAGACCTATCTGCCAGATATTCTCCACAGAACTTTATCGAATACTTGTCGAAGCCGAAGGAGCGAAGCTTAGCACATAAGAGTCCATGATCAAGTGTATTAAATGCTTTGCTATAATCAAGTAATACCAGCGTGGAAGTCTATCCCCTATCGGCAGCCTCAATAAGATCGTCCAAAACCTTTAATATAACAGTAGTCATGCTATATCCTCTACGAAATAAAGACTGAGATGAAGGAAATAGGTTGTTTGCATTAAAATACTCCGTAATCTGAAGGTAAATAATCTTTTCAAACACCTTGGATATGGTAGACAATAAACTAATAGGCCTCAAGTCGATAGTGGTACTGCCATAGCAACCTTCTAGCTAGATGGAAACAAGGATTCCGTAATGCAGATATTAAATACGTGAGCCAAAAATGGTACGATCACCGGACAACACAATTTAATCATGAGAAGAGACAGTCCATCAGATCTCGATGCGTTCGATTTTAATTCTGATTAAGACTTTTTCATCCGTAACAGATTGTAGTTTGAATATGCTAGTTGACACGGTATTCTGATATTTTTTGACGAACTCGTCATTGACCGGTGGTGCGATACTCTTTACGGATTCGATAAAGTAATTATTTATATGATCAGGCTTATTTAAATTACTAGGCAAGCTTATATTATTTTTATTTTTGTTGTAAACATTTAAATTACTTAGAGCGCACCACATGTCTTTTTTTATTCTTATTTTGTGCAACGAAATTAACATAAATATGCTTTTTTTTCATTAGGAACAGCCTGGGTGAATACATTTCTCATCACTTTGTGCGCCTCCCAGTCTTCAATAGTCTTGGTTCTTTTATACTTAGACATTAATCTGTTACGCTCTTTTTTCATAATTTTTAACACATCGGTACACCACGGTGCCTTTGGCTTCGTCACACGCACTTTAAACCGGGGCGCATAACTATCAAACAATTGTAATATTTTATCAGTAAGTAAATCTACCTTTTTGTGCAAGCATTGTATGCCATCAATTTTAACCCAATTAATATTTATTAAATCAGCATTAAACAGGTCAATGTCAAAGTATTTGAAATTTCTAAATTCTACAATTTTTGGTGGCCTGGAAGGCACCTTGCACTTAATTTTGCAATAGATAAGCTGATGGTCTGTAATGTTATGCATATCAAGACGCATAACATCTCCATCTAATATATTTTCACTGGATAAGATCGAATCAATCAGGCTACTGTGTGTTCCCGAGAATCGCGTAGGGGTTTTCACCACCTGACATAGTGAATAGGCCGGGCCCCGGCCGTAAGAAAAACGTCGAGCATATTGATTCAACTAGTAGCGCAGAGAAGATTAATATTTAGGTCACCCATAATTATAATTTCATCAGAGAGGGGAATTAAGGTCTAAAACGGAGTTTTATCCACAATACCAAAACAGAATTATTGCACTGGACGCGCGTTTCGCTAACCATGTTAACATCATCAAAAGATGATTAAAACTAAATTTAAAACTCTACCTAACTCGCTTTTATACTAAATGTATGTTTAATTAAGCGGAACCAAATGAACCAATCCTGGAATCCCACTAGTCACGCTTGATCAACCAATACAATGGGCTATACGGAATAGGTCCTCTATCTCTATTAAAACTATTCTTACATTTAATAATTTCCATACTTTCATATGCGTCTAACAATCTCCTATCAGTTATATTATGGATCAATTTTAAATTTTTAATTGTTATTCTATGATTATTATCAAAAGCATGCTCGGCAACACTTGATTTTTCTGTTCTACCATACTTTAAATGAGCTATGTGTGCCTTCAATCTCGTTTGTACAGATCTTCTAGTTTGTCCAACATATTTTTGGTTACAATCCATTCATCCATACATATGTGCCATACAACGTTATTCCATGGTTAACTCTATTTTATACAATTTGTGAGTTACAACGTTGTTCGAGCCAACGCGACGCGAAGCTTCAATTGTCAAATCGCAAGAAACATTGACATGCCTAAAGTTACTTGATTCTATTTTAAAGACGCCATGGACAACTAATAAGAAAACTATGCCGTATAGCATTTTTACAATAGAAATATAAATAACTTTGCATGGATCAAAATTATTTTCAATACAAAAATAACTATTACCAACAACTTGAAGGCACGGCAATGGGCAACTGTTTATCGCCGTTCTTAGCTAACCTTTTTATGAGTAAATTTGAAAATGAAATCAGTGAGGAGTTCGAATATTTTCCAAGGGTATGGTACAGGTATGTGGATGACATTTTCGCGATTTTCGACACAAAAACCGCTAATGTTGAAGATTTTGTAACAAAACTAAACAACCGTTTCCCCACCATTAAATTTACTTATGAAGTCGAGAACAATGGCCAGCTACCATTTTTAGATACTTTAGTGATTAGAAACGATACTAACACACTAGAATTTGATATTTATAGAAAAAATACTGCCACTAACAGATATATTCCTAATGACTCCTTCCACTGCGACCAACATAAAATGGCCAGCTTTCATTTTTTAGTACACCGTTTGGTTAACTTTCCTCTTAGCAGAGAAAGATTTAATAATGAAAAGGAAACGATTAGGAATATAGCGAAAGTTAATGGTTTTAATACTAACTTAATAAATAAACTAATTAATAGGCATTTGTTTAGAAAGACCATTCGTGATTCCACTTCTTTCGTTAATCAGGATGAAAATACGAAATACGTTTCGATACCGTATAATCCTCAGTATACTAGAGGACTCCAAAAAGTTTTTAAGGAAGTAGGTTTAAAATTAGTATACCAGACTCAGTTTAACATCAAGAAATTATTAGGTAGTCCAAAGGACAAAATTGAAATATTAGAAAGAAGTGGAATATATGAAATTGGATGTATGGATTGTAACCAAAAATATGTTGGGCAAACTAGAAGATCTATACAGACGAGATTCAAAGAACATATAGCTCATTTAAAGTATGGTAGAACAGAAAAATCAAGTGTTGCCGAGCATGCTTTTGATAATAATCATAGAATAACAATTAAAAATTTAAAACTAATACATAATATAACTGATAGGAGATTATTAGACGCATATGAAAGTATGGAAATTATTAAATGTAAGAATAGTTTAAATAGAGATAGAGGGCCTATTCCGTATAGTCCATTGTATTGGTTGATCAAGCGTGACTAGCGGGATCCCAGGATTGGTTCTTTTTAGTTCCGCTTGATTAAACAGCTGAGCAAACAGTAGTATAAAAGGGAGTTAGGTAGATTTTAATTTTAGTTTTAATCATCTCCTGATGATGCTAACATGGTTAGCGAAACGCGCGTCGAGTGCAAATATTCTGTTTCGGTATTGTGGATAAAACTCTGTTTTAGTGCATGTTGCCGAAGGTTCCAAGCCCCAACGTAATAGAAATATGTAAAATTGCTAATATTCTGAAAACTATAAATTTTTCCAATAGACAACCTTATGCAAATTCACCCTTATTTTTTATGCTAAATAAGTTATTAAAATAGGCGGTTTTCATTTGAAAAAAAAACTACTTTTAACGATTTTTCCACTTTAGTTTTAACTGTTTTTGATCACCCTGTATTAATTTATTAACAAGATTTTGACACAGTCTATTAAAATAGGTCGGCTTCTATAAAGAAACCAACCCCAATTAAATAATAAAGGCTTAGATATATAAGTAACTGATAGTTATGTTCAGACCTGCAAACGTTATTTTTGACATACAATAAAATATGTCAAAAACGGTTAGACTTTCGTATAGGATGTTATACCTCAAATATATCTGGAATCTGGAATTTTCCGAGAAATCCAAAAATGCAATAATATATAGGGTGTTCCATTTAAAAAAAATATAAAAAATATCCCCCTTTTTATGAAACACCTTGCAGATTTGAATATCTATATTTTTAAAGTATGCACCACCACATATCTTAAAACTTTCGTATTTCAAATATTTTCGGATCTTTGTAAATCAGAGAGATATAGTTCGCCCAGCCGTTGTTGACCCTCGAAACGCATGCAATTGCATGCGTTTCGAGGGACAACAACGGCTGGGCGAACATTATGTTACTCTGCGCAATTGTTGACTCACCCTGAACATAAAATAATTAGCTTTTTAAAGATATACAGGGTGTTCCAACGAGGACTGAACAGGGGCTTATTTTTGAACTTCTGTGTATTTTTAAAACAAACCAAAATAGCCATTCGATGTATTTTTTTCTTCTAAAGTGAAACATTTAACCAAAAAAATATTTGAACCAAAAACAAAACACTTACGCCATGGATCAACTGTTTTTTAAACGGAACACCCTGTATATTACCACATTTTTGTACTCTCTAGACAAATCTAAACACATTTCGTGTATAATATTCTATACCTATCCTTAGCTGTCAGTGGCGTGCAGTGCCATTTAGGAGAGGGTAGGCAACATAATAGAAAATGATACAGAAGGAATAAGCCCGCTGCAGGCGCCGCCGTAGGTAGAATTTTTTTTCAGGTGCCACACCCAAAAACGTCCATTTTGAGGCTCCAAAAAATGTAAGCATAAAGCCTTTTCAATTCGAGTTTCGCCAAAACTATGCAAAGAAAACGCGTTGTAAATGGTTAGTGGACTGTCCTTGGTTTTCTGAGACATTTGACACATTATTTACATCAATATACCCATGTTTACTCTACAATTTCCTTCTTCACCAAAGAGTAAGCATAGCCAACAATACATTTTAATTTTATGACGACACCTGCAGAGCCACTAATAACTGGCATGGATTTTTTTATTAAAATATCGAGGTTTTCTTTCTAACCAACAAAACTAACCCACAAAGAAAACAACAACCTCTTGTATAGGTACTAAACTAACTAAACTTTCAAAACTATAACTAAAGGCGCAGGGCGTCAAATCCCAATCTCCCACAAGAATAGGGCACATGGAAAAGGGAACCTGAGATTATTCTTATTTATGGCTGGCCAATGCCGGTGTTACATTATCGGGTTTCAGTTTCTTGCAAAAAAAATGCATGGCGTTATTAATACCCAGATATCGAAATATAAATAAATTCAGGGATTCCCCATGTACTGTAATTTTAAACATTATTAAATAATAAAGCTTTCTTAACCAAACCCTGTAATGATGTAACCGGTAATCGCTTTCAAACCCATTACTAAAGCGCAAAAAAACAATAACAATATGATCCTTGGTAAAAGAGAATGTCTATCAAATCAAAATATTAATTAAAGAGAGCACATTTTGGCAACAGCACTTATCGTTGCGACGTCGCGTCGGTCGGCCCGGACCATCTTCGCATGCTTTGTCTCTTTTCTTTTTATGTAACGTTTCATTTGGCTGTCTTTTTTTCAAGCACTGCTTTTTGCTTCCATAGTAAATCCAGTATTGACGGTATAAGTGCATGCCTTCGGTTTGTTATGGAATGCTTTTTAGCGGTTGCCGTCGGAGAATATTATTCCGTTTAATATAGGTAGCGTAATATGGGTGATAGACTGTGATGTTTTTCTATAATATAATTAATATTGGCGCTTAAGATAAGCTTTTTAAATTTGGATTATAGGTACTTATTAGTAAAATTATAATTTATATTATCGGGATTAAAATTAAATGGGAAAATATAAAAAATGTCAAAACATCAAGGTAGGCAATGCATTTGTGCTTTCATTGTGTGCACGCCACTGTTAGCTGTTTACGAAATATTGACAACTGAAAGTCGGGCATATTGACACTTTGACAGACTCTAAAATCTAAACCGCAAGAGAGCAAAGAAAACGGTATGAATATTCCTATCTTAGGTTTTCATAAGCAATCGAATGACAGTCACTTTGAATTTAACCGGAGGTTTCAAAGTTCCGGTTAATTTTATCCTCGGGTTAAATTCGGAATTAATGTCATTCGATAGCTTATGAAAATCTAAGATAGGAATGTGCAAATCGTTTTCTTTGATCTCACGCGGTTTAGATTTTAGAGTCTGTCAAAGTGTCAAAATGCCCGACTTTCAACTGTCAATATTTCGTAAACAGCTAAAGATAGGTATAGGTTATTATACACGAAATGTGTTTAGATTTCTCTAGGGAGTCCAAAAATGTAGTAATATACAGGGTGTTCCATTTAAGAAACAGTTCATCCATGGCGTAAGTCTTTTGTTTTTGGTTCAAATGTTTTTTTGGTTAAACTTTTGAATTTAGCAGAAAAAAATACATGGGAATGGCTATTTTGGTTTGTTTTAAAAATACAGGGAAGGTAAAAAATAAGCCCCTGTTCAGTCCTCGTTAAACTAAAAATTTAAGTCCAGAAAGTTTTATTCCAGTTTTCATAGACCAAACCTAGATCTTTAGCAAGGGACCATTTCGTAATAGCTAGCAAAATGGCACTAAGTACATGGAATAAAAAAATACAGTGAAGGTAAAAATTATCTTGTTATCTTTTAGGATTTCGTAATAAAAAACTGTGCTTTAATAATTTTCATAATTGCACCTTTTTATGCGCTTTTCGAATTAAAGCTTAAAACTAAAAAAAAGAAGAAAAGTTGGGATCATTCGATTGGCTTGGGTGCTTAAGGTCTTTTCTGCGCGACCGACCCCCACAAATTTATAATTAAGTAATATGAGCCTATATAGGAAAGCAATAAATTCATTTAGCGGATTTCAAGGAGGACAAAACAAATTATAAGGCTCATATTGCTTCGCTGTGAATTTCTTGGGGACTTTAAAGGGCCGTATCTCCCAAAGAATGGGATAGACCCCCACTTTTTTACCTTGAAAAAAACTATACTGCAATGTGAGAGAATTCGACTGTCACAACTTTTCAATATATATTTAACGCGTGGTACTTAATATAATTTCTATTTTGGTAAAATGGTTTTGAATATTTTATAACACTTTTGATGTGATCATCGATTTATTATGGCCAATGGTGGAAACATTTTGATAACATGTTCAAAACGCATGCGAGGATCTTAATAGCAATTAAATGTGAGTTGCATACATTAATTTTTTACGACCAGTTATAACCCAAGTAACACAAAAAGATTTATAAAGGTTAAACAAACGTTTATATCACTAGTTTATAGAGTAAACGATGCTATAAAAGATAAAATAATCAATTATATATTACTTATATGGCTGCTATTTGTCTTAAAGGGACCACTTTACTCAGCTATTATAAAAAAGTGTAACTAAATGCTCCAAAAAAACTATTCTATAATACTTCTATATAACTCTTTTAACACGTATATATGCCTAATATATAGCCACTATATAACTTCTTGAACTAAGTATAGCGCTAATCATCACCATTATAAAGAACATATAAAGCATCTATATAGTGAAGTTAAACTTGCTCTTAAATTGCGATAATGCTGTGTAAGTATTATTATATGGCGCTTATGTAACTGTTTTTAAAAAAAGGCACAAATGCAATTTACGTGATTAAATATGCCTTATATAACTTTTATATATTTGGAAAGAGTTACCGCCTCATTATATCTTCTATATTGCAAAATGGTTACAGGTATGTCTCCTACTCCACTAAAACTCAAACTCAAACAGACATTTTGATAATTACAGAGGTTGTAGGAATAGCCATTCAGAATGGCGTCTACAGGATATGGAATTATTTGAATGGGTTATGTATATAAAGCTATTGAGGGCAGGTGGGAGTTCCTTAAAACGACATGCCAGAAAAAATGTATTGTAATTATGTAATATGCTACCTCGTAAAATTACTACTCGCCATCAAAATTTAGAAAATTGGCCATTTTTCTAAATTTTTAGAAATTATTTTCATAACTTTTTTCATAAAAATCAATAATTTTTTAATAAATTGATCCGAAACAAGTGTTTTTTATATGAATTCTAATAATTTTGATGAATAGAATGTATTAATTAACTACCACAACCCAATTTTTTTTCTAATAAAATGCCGTTTCATCTATCAACATTAGATTTCAGTAAACAATATGGAGTCGCTAACAAAAATTCTTAACATCCTGTGTAGTGGTACTTCACAACGCCATTTAGCTTAAACAGGTAATATGTCCCTTTAAATGGCATATAAGCGTTTATATAATCTTTATAAAGCACCTATAAAGATATCATTTGTCTGTATAAGAGGATCTTAGGCATGTTTACAAAGCAAGTATATAGCTTAAAAGTCATAATTAATGTCTTTATAGAACAATTAAAAAGCTACTTTATAGCACCTCTCAAGTTACATTCTTTAACCGCTTAAAAAACTAAATTAAAGAACCAAAATATCATTTAAGCAAATTGGTAATCTGAGATTCTGTAATAACTCCATATAGTCATAATGAAGCACTTATAAACCATTTTTAAAGCAATTCGGATATAAAGCGCCATCCTATGTGTTACTTGGGAATAACGAAAAATAATCATTTTTTTAAAATCTACTTAGTAAATTGTTTATGAACTGTCAAAATTGATAAATGTTAAATCTGTCATGATCGTGGCTGTCTTTGATATTAACCGAATGTCACTGTGAGTTTAATTTTGATTGGTTAAAACCCAGTTTAGTAATGAAACGCCAGTATCGTAATGCACTTCATTACGATACTGGTAGTAAATGTCTAATAAATTAATTAAAGTATAAGAGTAGACAAAAATACTTCCTTGATGAATATGTTTAGGGCACAAAATTTTGCGATTGCCATCATACTACTGTCAGTCTAATGGAATTGAAATGGTGTGGTTCGAATGTTCACGAAAATATGATCAATATATTTCTAACCTTGAAGGATCCCCATTAGAGGTTTTGGCTACATAGTAAAGGGTAATAAATAAAAATTATAGGCCATTAGGAAAAACATGTTAATCATACGGGAGGAAATTCAACTATATATCGTTTGTAACAGTTCGATTTTGCCAATTTTAAAATTTCATTTATATGCCGCATTTAGGGAAAAACCTATGCTGTATTTTGCACTCATCGGTTTATTAATTCTGAATTTAATAATTCGCTTGAAATTGCCTCTTTTCTCAATGTAAAATTACCTATATTTTAAGTATAGATTAGCTATATATTCGTATTAGCTTTTAGAATCCATTGTGATTATCTATTTTAGTTGATAAGCGATGTATGTACCTTATTATTAAGTTAACTTGGCTTGATTTGCATTATATTATCGTAAACAGCCAGCGAATCGATTTATATTTTTAAAGAATTCGGTTAGCCTGCAAATACGTTGCATTTGCCTTATTGAACCATAATTTAATTACAGTTTGAATATTCTATTACCTTTTGAGAACCCTAGGTTGATGTTCCGGAGATCGTTTTTGGACCTCTGCTTTAAATATATTTCTCGTTCGGTACAGCTGACCAGTTTTTTTGTAAGGTTTTTGCCAAATAATAGGAATGGGCTACGTATCGCGCGTTTTTCATGCTCGATTTAGATTTTTGAAGGTTTATTATTTCTGTTAGAGCATTTCCTAGCCTTTCTGGAAGAATGTAATTTTGGCTCACTATTCGTGGCTTCCCCCGTCATTTATCATCATAATAGGCGAGAATTGGGGCGTTTATTTTCTTAGAGTTATTCCTTGTATCGAGTCACTCGCCAAGTTTTCAGCCCATTACTACTTGTGTCGCAGTCAGTATTTAATTTAGGGCAAATTGACGGAAGACGGAACGTTGGAGAGGTCTCTTTGCTAAGTTTGCTCGCCTGAGAAACGTTTGCCAGTATAGCGAGAAACTGCATGTTTTGCGTATTGTGAAATAATACAACCCTTTTGAGGGGATTTATCGTGCGTTTCTGTTTGTGTTTTGACACGACCGATTATTCGGGTTCTACAAGCTGTACTAGGTAAGCATTTTCTCTGGACTCCTTTTTCTGTGGCCTATGAAGCACTTGACCGCCATGTTGCAAAATTTTTTTTGTTTCCATTATTTATAGCGGCTTCCACGTTCGTCCCATAAGACCGAGACCGTCGAATCTCCTCTAATACACCCTCAAGTCCGAGTGAGGTAAATATCGCTACCATTTTTGCATAAATTAATGAAATTGACTGCTTATCTACCTTTTATTTTTTTGTGCACATAACGCCATTTGCTTTTCCCATGTGTTATCTTATCTACTCCATTTTACCTGATCCGAATTTTTATTTTAATGCAACTTTAAGTTTGATCATATGGGGAAGTTTATATATTCTTTTAGGGGTGATTCATATCTATCTTTTTATATTCAAGTTGCCGGAATCTTAATATCTCTTTTATTTGCTTTATTGCACTGTAAGTCCATGGTTTTTTTTTGTCTGGGAAAATTTGTTTTATAAAGAAGATGTCTTTATGCATTTATTGTTTTATTAAAGTAAGGGGGTCTATGATTTTTTATTAAAGTAAGGGGGTTTCATTTAATGCGTACTGGATTATTTCAGGGTTCTTCTACTGGGCAGAAGTTTACTTGATCAACCAATTTCTTCTGCTGGGCAGAAATTTACTTGACGAACCAATTTCTTTTGCTGGGCCAGAACTTCTTTTGCTGGGCCAGAACTTCTTCTGCTGGGCCAGAGTTTATTTGAAGGACTGCAATTTTCTTCTGCTGGGTCAGAACTTCTTTTGCTGGGCCAGAACTTCTGCTGCTGGGCCAGAACGTCTTCTGCTGGGTCAGAACTTCTTTTGCTGGGCCAGAACTCCTTCTGCTGGGCCAGTAGTTTACTTGATGACCCAATTTCTTCTGCTGGGCCAGAACTTCTGTTAAAGAACTGCTGCGGTTCCCGCACTAGAGGCCATCGACAGAGTTCGACGACGGGATTTGGGTATACGTTTTATGTTTCATTGTGTCTTATGTTTAATCTTCGTTTACTTTTATTGATATAAACATTGAATTGAGGTAGCTCATTGATTTTAATTAATTTAATTTACATTTATTCACTGGTTTATCGGACCAGTTAATCAAATTGCTTTGATTTGTTTTCTCATTTTAAAAGATAAGTGCTGGCTGGATAACTTCATTCTTTTCATTAATTTTTCATTTCATTAATTAGTCGGCAGATATAACTGCTCTGAATTTTATCCTTTTATCCTATGAATCAAGCTAACCATATTTTTAATCTGATCTGGTGCTTTTATTAACTTCTCAAGTTTTTTTGATCTAATCATTGCGGCATATTATCACCATCAGTGCAGCTATTAGCGCACGCATACCTAGTTGTAAGAAGCTTAGTCTGCGCCAAGTGATCACTTTGATAAGTAGTTTAGTGCATTTAGAGATAAGGCATATAGAACTGAAGTTTTCCAACTGAATTGGTCTCTGTACGTACAATCTTCATATTGTACTCAGTTTATTTTATTAATTACTTTAAGTCATTTAACATTCTTTTATCTACTCAACCACATTTTTTTTAATATAACCATTTTCTCCAGATAGATTGTTGCTGTGTTTGCAAAAAAAAAGAATTTAGTAGCAAATATAGTGTCCATTAAATTTTTAGATTGTGTTTTTTTGATAGGTTAAGTTAGTTCATTATAGTGCCATAATTATTCTTCTTTTTTTTTTGATAGTTCGAAATTAGGAACCGGTTAATTTTATGAGCGAATCTAGCCACTCGGTACAAGACCTGCCGAGCTTTTTCCGTTTAGCTGGCTAGAACGGGTGGCGCTCAAACGACCCCACGACAGGGGCCGGGCTTTGTAACGCGACTCTCCGGGGCTAGGTTCAATTTTCTTTTAATTAATTGGGAAAAAAAAATTTGGGTTTAATCTTAAAAAAAAAACGTGTTGCACGTTACAAAGCTAGCAATGCAATGGCGTATTTTTTTTGGGATTGTATTTTTATACTTTGATTACCAAGATAGTATTTTTTGCCAAAAACATGTAAATTAAATTGTCAATATTTGTTTTTGTCTCCTGTAAGCTTAAATGATTTTATACCACTCTTCATAATATTTTAAATTATTGTGGAAATCAATTTTGTTGCATCTGTAGCTAGTTGTATTAAATTCTTAACATGAAAGCGATTCCGTTTCGTACTTGCTTCTTTTCCAATTAAAAAAAATTAAAACATATATAATTATTGTCAGCTGATGCCTTTAATAATTATTATCAAATAATGTTTATTGTTAAATATAAACTAACATATATGCTAAATAATAAAATATATAATTTTTATTATTAATATTCCTAGGAGGTGTAAATTTTAATGTGGTAATTTACACATTTTATTTATATTGGTTCGAATTAATGGCAGATTAATCTAATTCTCTTATATCTTGTATAAACTACAATATACCTAATTATCTAATTTCTAAAACTTACTTTTTTTGCCTTTTCTGTGTCTTTTTTTTGGCTTTTTCTTTTTGTTTGTTTTTCTTTTCTATTTTTTACCACTTTTTTATTATTGTTTTATATATGCTTTAATTATTTTAGTTTTCGAAAGTTTTATGTTTTTATTTATTTTTTTTTTGTTTTTTTTTTGATAAATCAATTTCTAATATAAATTTATGTAGGGCACTGTATATACTTATGTTATTTCTCATAATAAGAGAATTTAGGTTGAATGGAAGAACAACATCATTTAAACTATTGTACAATAAATATAGGCTCTGTGCATGAGACAAACATCCCAAGATACTGTGCTCCAAATCTCCGACATCTCCACATTCGCAATTCTCACCCTCCTGTAAACCTATTTTCTTTTTATACTTAGGACATAATGCATAACCACAACGAATCCGGGAGATAGTTCTTATAAAATTTCGGTTTGATATTCCACCAAACCAAGCCTTTTTATTAATTTTTGGAAACATGTTTTTGTATACGTATCCTTTGTTAGTAAGGTTAGAGTTCTTCTGCCAATTTTGGTATAACTGTGATTTTGATAGATTAAAATAATCAGAGTATGGTGTTTTATAATTTGCTACAAAACTTGGGAGGTTTGTCGCATCTTTAGCTAGTTTATCTACAATTCCGTTATTTGTTATACCAATATGAGCCTTGATCCAAACAAGATGTACAGTTTTTCCAAATCGATTTAATATTGTACAGGTATTAATTATTTTTTTAACAATATAATTGGCAGGAATTTTAGAGTTACAATTAGCAATTTGACTATCAGTAAATATGGTAAAGTGGATATTTCCTTCTTATTCTATATACAGTGTAACAGAGCTTCCCAAATAGTCCATAATTCTGCAGAGAAAATTGATGATCCGTTCAACAGCCTAAACTGTTTGGAAATGTCTTTATTTTTGTGGAGAAAAGCACACCCTGTTCTACCCTCAATTATCGATCCATCGGTAATGCTCCGAATTTTGATGTATATTATTTAAATCTTTGAGAAAAAGGTATTTTATAATCAGTGGTTTTTCATTATTATAGTGCTTAATTGTTATTTTGGGTAAATCAAAAAGAACATTTTCAAACAGCTGAAAGTCTGGTGCTATGTCCGAAGAGTAAATATTTTCTTTATTATGGGCTATCCAAGAATAGCTGTTTACAAGTAGGGACGATTTTTTATGTTTCCAATAAGGGTGGATAAAATTCAACACTGTTAGTTGTTGAATTTTTCCTATTAAATCGCTATTCTTCGAAATAAGTTTCAAGAGGAGCTTGTTAGCTAAATGGTCTCTTCGTAGAGCTAGAGGTGGTTCTCCAGTTTCTGCTTCCATCACTGCAACGGGAGTGCTTTTAAGGTATCCTACACAATGTCTTAAACATTTGTTTTTGACTTGTTCAATTTTATTAAGGTGGGTATTAGCGGCTGAACCATACAATTGGCTTGCGTAGTCCAAGATTGATCTAACATACGCTTCGTAAAACATAAAATATATGGTTGGATCAGCTCCCTATTTCTTGTGATTATATACCCTTAAAATGTTAATTCCATTTTCAGCTCGCTTGATAAGATAATTAATGTGGCCTTTCCATAACAGCTTTTTATCAAGGACAACTCCAAGATATTTGACAGTACTTTTACATGAAATCTGATAACCTGACATTTCTATTAAATTGGGTAGGTTCGCTCTTTTCCATGTAAATGTGAGATGCTTAAACCATTTGTATTAAACCACTCTAGGGTTTTTGTAAACTTATCTTCTATTTTATTTTTATAATCTTCTATTGACTTGTCATTTCAAAAAATAAAGACATCATCTGCAAATTGAAGAATTTTCACACTGTCATCAAAAATATTTTCGAGGTCGTAAGTATAAATTATGTATAGAATGAGACTAAGTATTCCTCCTTGCGATAACCCAACTTGAGCAAGTCTTGGCTCTGTTAGACCGTCAGTTGTTCTTATGAAAACCGAGCGATTGCTATATAGTGAAAAAATATTGTGAACTAGTCTTTCAGGAAACCCAATCTGTAACATTTTCTTAACGAGAATGTCGTATTTAACTTTATCATAGGCTCCCTGTATGTCTACAAATAATGCTGAAGTGCTTCGGTTTTCGGAAAGTCCTAGTTGAATTCCTGTGACCAGGTAAGTTATTGCTTCCATGTCAGAATTCTCTCTTCTAAAACCTTTTTGAGTAACAGACATTTTTTTATTTGATTCCATCCAGAACTCAATCCTATTTTTTAGCATCCTTTCATATGTTTTTAATATGCAAGAAGCAAGGTCAATTGGTCGATATGAGTTGGATTGGTATTTCGGTTTTCCAGGTTTCAAAATTGGGATTAGGATATATTCCTTCCAGTCTGAAGGAATAGGCATGTTTCCTTTTAATATTTTATTAAAAATGTCGAGAAAGTTTTTTTTACCACTGTAGGAAGGTTTGATAACATGGAGTATTGTATGTCATCTTTTCGCGGGGCAGTGTTATTGTTATTTTTTAAAGCTTTATTCAATTCCTCCAACTTAAAAGGGTTGCATAAATAATGATCATCTGATTCAGTATTTTCTTTCGAAATTGGATATTTATTCGTTACATAGTAAGGTGTTAATTGCATGTGAAAGTTTTCTATCCATGGGCATGGGTCTGCTAGGCTTATGGGTAAGTATTACATTTTCTTTTTTCCGATGTTTAAAACTATTTATTTTTTTCCAAACCTCTTTAAGTGGAGTGTTACTATTTAAAGATGAGCAGTAATTTCGCCAATTTTTTCTTTTTTCTTCTCTAATATTTTTTTTTGCTAGGGCATCAGCTTTTTTATAGTTTAATAAATTATTTAGGTTAGGATTTTGTTTATAAATACAAATTTTTTCTTTTCTAATTGTTGCTATTTCGTCGCATGTTTTATTCCACCAAAACTTACCCTTACATTCTTTATTGTTATTAAATTTAGGAATACTTTTTTCGAGAACAGAATTTAATGTTTTTGTAAAGCCATTATATTCGATATTATCTTGAGAAGAAAATTCATCAAGGCATGCGATATAAAATAGATCCCAATTGGCTTTCTTCGTATTCCATTTTTTTTGTATTTTTACTTAAGATATGTTTTCATATAAAATCATGTTCTGAGATTTTTAAACATGGTATACCCATATACTTCTTCTGCCTAAACACTTTCCTTTGCAGAATCTTCTGAAGTAAATGATATACAGTGTGGCCCAAATTGGGTATACATGTATGGGTATCTTCTAAACTATATGAGATAGAAAAATGGTTAAATGGCGAAAGTTGTAGGCCATTCAATTCCCAATTCAACGCCATTTTGATAACGATTTTCTCTCTTTTTGTTTTTGAGATATTTTGAAAAAATCAAAAAGTTGTATTTTCGAAAAAGCGCTGTACTTTTTTTATTTAAACATATTTTTAAAATCTGTAAAAACATTGTTAGGACAACTTTTTACGCTCGATGCACCCATGTAATCAGTTTTTAGTTCTGACGTTTCGGTTCTGAGAAACCATCATCAACTTCGTTTTTTCTTATGGCGGTCATTTTGTTTTTTAGCACATTTAAAAAGAACATATTTTTTCCTTTCTTATGATGTATAACACTTTATAAAAATCTTTTATTTTTATGTCAAAAAACGACAAAGTTAATTTTTAACTGAGTTGGCCATGACGGCGGAGGGCATTTGCCGTAATAAATGAGAGTGTTGCTATGGTGATTCGGCGGCATTTAAGTCATTTTACTGAAAAGTGACATTATTCAGTCAGAACGCTATTTGGTAGTTTTTGTTTAAATTTTCATAAATTTTGATTTCTAAATATCGCTACGCGATATGCCAGTGAAGAAAAATATGACATATTAGAATGTTATATTAAATGTAATAGAAATACAAATCTTGCCACCGCCGACTATTTGGACCTGTATCCTGAGAGGCAACAGCCAAGACTATTTGCGAGGCTTGACCTGAACTTAAAAAATTATGGAAGCTTTGAAGTACCAACGCCAAAAAAATATCACAAGGGCAATCAAGCTCGTGACGATGACATTAAGGATATTTTAATGCGAACCCGATGACGTCGACGAGAGTACGTGCGAGGGAAATACTTACACCAAGAACTACTATCCAAACAATCCTTAAGGAAAACAAATATCGTCCTTATAAACCTACTATTGTTCAAGTTTTAAAGGAAACAGACCCAAGGCGATTATGATTTTCAAACTGGTTTGTAAACCAATGTCATGAAAACCCCAATTTCAGTATGAAGATTATTTGGACCGACGAAACGTTTTTCAGCAACTGCGGAGCATTCATTATTGTGAATATCCATTTTTGGGCCACTGATAATCCTCACCAAGTGGCAGAACGTAGGCCACAAGTAAGATTTGGCTATAATGTCTGGTGTGGTGTGTACGATAAGTCTACACAGTCCGCAAAATATTTACAAAGTCAAATAGTATAATTTGTTTTTAGATAATCAACTTATAGGACCATTCATTTACAATTAAATAATGTTATATCAAACCGGGGTCCTGTAAATTGGCCAGCTGGGTCCCCGGATATTACACCCCTCGGTGTAATCTTTGGGGAAAGTTTACAGAATAAATATCAGTTGCCTCGCTCACTGTCGAAACGTTAATGCATTGAGATCACAAGTGTGCGGCAGATACCTGCATATTCTGTAAACTTTGTACTTTGTACCGTCAAATACCATGAACAACTGTGTATGCGTATGCATCGGCGGTGGCTGGGTCCTCGAGCGGGACGAGGTGGTGAGGTCTAGCCGGTTTCGCGTGGTTAGATTAGTTAGTTTGGGTATGTTAATAGTAGTAAGTTGTAAAGTAAGCAGTTATGAACAGAAACCGATACTTATATTTAGAACGATAGTTTGGAAATTAATAGCAAATATTGATTTGTACGGCAACCGCCCTCCGTAGCAACTGTTGCTAAAGCCAACTCAATATTGTTTCAATATTATTTTGTCCTTTGGTCACATGGCTTCTATAATTTCATAGGTCCATAACATACTTGTCTTAAGGCTTAAGTCTTGAGTGTTGACTGTCAGGATTAAGTTCCAAATAACTGGCGGTGCTACACTTGCATTCCTATTGCATTTAATATAACATTCTTAACATATTGATATTTTTTTAATGATGTTTGGCAGGGCAGCTAATATTAAACTTACCTTTTAACAAATATTAATAAAAACAAAAATTACTAAAAATGAAAAGTTAAATTCGATGTTTGTCTGATCAATGTTTCGTATATTTTTCAGTAAAATAACTATGAAACACTAGCAATATTTGTTTTGTACCGCAAATGGCCTCCGCAGTCATGGCCAACCCAGCTAAAAATTAAATTTGTCGTTTTCTGACATAAAAATAAAATATTTTTATGAAGTGTTATACATCACAAGAAAGGGAAAAAAAAAGTTCTTTTTAAATGTGATAAAAAACGAAATGGCCGCCATAAGAAAAAAAGAAGTTGATGCTGGTTTCTCATAACCAAAACGTCAGAACTAAAAACTGAATACATGGATGCATCGAGCATAAAAAGTTGTCCTAACAATGTTTTTACAGATTTGAAAAATATCTTTAAATAAAAAAAGTACAGCGCTTTTTCGAAAATACAACTTTTTGATTTTTTCAAAATATCTCAAAAATGAAAAAAGATCAAATCGTTATCAAAATGGCATTGAATTGGGAATTGAATGAACTAAAACCTTCCCCATTTAACCGATTTTCTATCTCTTATAGTTTCCAAGATACCCATACATGTATACCCAATTTGGGCCACACTGTATGTTCTCATTCTTCGTGACCAAGTTATTGTAGCTGTGTTTATTATTTCCATATTCTTTTTCACTAATATGGAACATTTGTGATTCGATTTATTCATGAGACCCTTAGCATCCTGCAATATATGGAAAGCAGCTATTTTTTGCCATACAATATATCAAAGAACACATAGTGGAGAAGGAATCGGATTTTTTTCTTCATAGTCAGATATGGAGCTCATATTACTGAGTATTGTTTTAATCTTTTTAAATAGAAATTTTACCATGTGAGAGTGGTGAACATATTTATTCCCCTGTTTTACTGGGTTTTATATAAATGCTAGTCGACTTACTTAATGTGATTTTTGCCTATGAATATTAATCACTTTGTTTTGTTGGTCGCAGGTGCTATAGTTCTTCTATGCAATCTGTAAATATGACCGTATCGTGGATCGTCGGTAAATCTGTTATTATTCACACTCTCGCCATTTAAAAGAATTCCTTCATTTGCTTCATCTAAAGCTTCACAATTTAAGATCCTTTACACAAATAGAGCACTACGTAAAAATCGACCTCTCCTATTGGTCGATCCATCTCGTATTACAATATGTCTTCATGATGCAATCACTTTGTGGCAAGAGCTCTCGTGGTTCAGAGGTTTAGATGGTTGGGTCTCACCTAGATGGCCCGGGATCGAACCCCGTTGATTTTTTTATTTTTTTTTAAGATTATGTTTCTAAACAGTTTTTTTTCTTGATTTTGGGTATGTCTTGGGTTAGTTTGGGTTAGAACCTGGTTGGTTTCCTTTCCTTGAACCCCGTAGCGAGCGAAGCGAGCGGAGTGCTATGCGGATCGACCAATAGGAGATGTCGATTTTTTACATAGTGCTCTATTTGTGTAAAGGATCTTAATATGCTAGAGCTTCTTAAATATAAGCGGGGATTATTATCAAATATTTCAAGTTCAGTGGTTAGTTGCATTATACTTGCGATAAATCTCGCTAGTTTTCACTGCGCTTTCGATAAATCTCAAAGGCACCTTGAGATTGTATATCTTGGGTAGGTCATACATTTTTAAACATCTGCTGGATTTTTCATGAGGGATGATATTTTTCTCAATCTCTGAAGCTAGGTTTGAGGCCTTTCTTTTAGGTTTAATAGTCTTTTTTATATTGGTATGTAGCAAGAACTTTTAACCTAATAGGATAGCCCAATCAACGATATTTGTCCGCCAAACTCGCCCGTGCGTCTCAGCAGCAGTGACGTCACCCTGGCCCACTGGAAATAACTTAATGCATTATTTGTATACGAAGATTATATGGCTTAATCTTTTGATTACGTTTCTTTGCCTTTTACCCAGTAAATTTTGATAATGTTTTGCATTTAACTTATACAAGAATATAACCATAGGAATTTGGGACAGCATGAAATGAACATTTCTCATCAAACTGTTTTAGAAACCTACATTAAATTAAAGAAAAAAAAAATTATTCGGATTTGGATTATTATAAATATCATATGAAATTGCGAGGCAGCGGATGAGGGGGCATTGATGGATGCTATTAATGTGGACCTAAAGATATACCAAAATTGGCTTTATTCGAATAAACTAAAAATTAATACTAATAAAACAAAATTCTTGATGTTTAAACCAAAAAACCGCAAAGAGGACAAAGTAAATATTAATATAAATAATTTGGTCATTGAAGAAGTACAGCATATTAGGTATCTGGGTCTCATAATAGAAAATAAATTAAATTGGAATGAACATACTCAGCATATTATAGATAAAGTAAGTCCAATATGATACCTATGGGCTATAAGTGTAAAAGCTATATCTCAGATAAATCTAAATTTAGTATTTATAATGCCCTCTTTCTGTCTCACATTAGATATTTAATTCCAATTTGGGGAACTTGTGGTAAAACAATATTTAATTCTATTCAAGTGCTACAAAATAAAATATTAAAAATTATTTTTAATTATGACATAGAGACACTATATAAAGAATTGAAAGTTACTAAACTGTGCAATCTGCTGTGCACTATCTTGGAATTAGAGCAGTAAAATTAATGTATAGAATTATTAATAAAAACCAAATGTCTAATATGTTAACATATTGTTCACTAATAATATACATAGTCACCAAACTAGATCACAAAGTAATATCTACTGTTTGGAAACTAGGACTAATATAGGATTAAGCAACCCAATTCACCAAGCATCAAAAATATACAATAACTTGCCTATAAATATTAGAACTGTTAATAATTATAACATATTTCTTAAATTAGTTAAATTACAATTAGGTATAGTTAGTTTAATTTATTGGCCTCGGGGCCAGATCTGTTAGGCTCTGATTAGAGAAATATATATTACATTATTACATGTTGTTAAAATATGCATAATGTTGAAAATAAATGATTTAAAAAAAATTAGAAATAATAAAACTAAACATAGCTAACATACAGACAGAGGCGTAATCATTAAATAAAATATGACAATATTGCTCCAATATCTTGTTTCTGGTGTGTCTTAATTAATATATATTTTTAAGTTTTCTGGTATTTTTTTCTGTCAGTATCCCCTGTCTTACCATTACTATGCTTTCTCTTCCTGTTTTTGATTTTTGCTTTTAAATTTAGAAAACTCATTCGAATGATAGTACGCAATTTGCAAAAATCGTGTACAAGAGAATATGGCAATTCTCTTTCTTTTTTAAAAATCTTCTTTGTAAAATTTTTGTAAGTATTTTTACATTTATACACTGCGCATATATTCCCAGACATTCTAATTTTTTTTTTATGGCAGTGGCACACACACTAAAGGGAGATCCTATGACGCTCGATAAGCGGTGTGTGTGCGAAGATGTTGATTGACACGGTTCTTGAATATTTGTAGGTTGTAATTAGTGGGAAACAGATGTCCTGGAAGTGAGTTCCTCAGTGATGCAGTGCGCCAGACAAAGGAGTTCTGGTAAAGCGATGTTCTAGGTGTTTCTAGTTGTACGACAAACTGGTGCGCTCCTGCCGTCTATCGGGACTGTCTGACAGGAGTTGCCAGGGACGGGATGATGCGGGCCAAATCCTGGGAACATCTGCCGTGAAAGTATCTGTAAAACAGAGACATATCGGTCACATGTCTGCGATGTTCCAGACTCCGAGTTCCGGGTCAACTCCGGATCCCCGACGAGATGCACAGCCCTCTTCTGAATGGAATCCAGCAGCTTTAGGGTATGCTTTGGTGCGGCACCCCAGATATGTGAGCAATATTCTAAGCACGGTCTTATTTGCGCTTTGTACAGCAAGAGCAACTGCTGCGGTGTATAGAGTTTTTTGTTGCGAAATAGCGCACCAAGCTTCTGGGAGGCTGTTTTGCGATGTTAGCAACATGGTCATGCCATGACATATTGCTGTTGACCGAGACACCCAGCAGCCCGATTGACGAGGATGAAGGAATGGTAGATCCTGCCATAATGATGTCAGGGCCCGCTGTATTGACCCTCTTAGTAAACGTTGCTGATTGGGTCTTTGCTGCATTGAACTGGACCAAATTTCGGTCGCCCCAAGTTTGAACTTTTTCCAGGTCTTGATTGATTGCTGTAATCTGCTCCTGTCTGCGGTGATGAGTCTCAGTCGCTGGTAAGGGTTTTTCTGATCTAAAGTAGGAGACAAGGGTACTGTCATCTGCAAAACTGTAAACAGGATTATTCGTTTCGATCAGCAGGTCATTAATATAGATGAGGAACAGAGTTGATGAAAGTATTGCGCCCTGAAGCACGCCCGCGTTGATGGTGAATGTGTCCGAGACGTGTCCATCGACTGCAACGTGTAGGGATCGGTTCTTAAGGAAACTGGCGAGCCAGCTGCAGAGAGAGGCGGGCAGTCCCAAGGACGGCAGTTTGTTGAGCATTCCGTCATGCCAAACTCTGTCGAATGCCTTTGAAATATCCAACGCAATCGCTCGAGACTCTCCGTAGTTTTCAATTGCCCTACTCCATATATGAGTGACATAGGCCAAAATATCTCCTGTCGATCTCTCTTTGCGAAAGCCGTATTGATTATCGCTGATTATTCTGTTCTTCTCGAGGTATTTGAGTAGTTGCTGATTGACTACACGTTCCAGGACTTTGGAGATTATTGGAAGCAAGGCAATTGGGCGATAGTTTGAGGGCGTAGTTTTCTTGCCTTTTTTTGGAACAGGTTGCACTCGAGCGACTTTCCAAGAGGATGGGTAAATCCCTTTTCTGTAAGAAAGAGAAAAAAGCCTGCAAAAGATGATGTACCAATGAAAGAATAATTATTAACTGATAGTTAACTAATTCTTACGTCTCTCTATATGCAAACACTAAACAATACTTTTGTTACAACATTAAAAAATAGGGAAACTATTCAAAAACGATTACTTTCAGTACCTTCTTTTACAAAGCAACGGCAAACGGCAACTAAAATGAACACTAATTATAAAACCACAGCTTTATTGAGTAAGCTGTGATAAAACTAGCGAATGAGTGGGCCAGACTACGTCACGACGCGAACCTTGGCGGCTGAGGCGAGGAAAAGCGAACTCAGCGCTTACGAGATGCATCTATCCTATTAGGTTAAGTAGTAGTAGTAAACTCTCTGCTGGCCTTTTTCTTGCGTAAATTCAGCCACCTTGGTGGATAGAGATACTATTTTTTGAGCTTCCAGTATGTCGAGTATGTACTCCTGGGGCTCCGACTTGTATATGCACTGCTTGTTTTAAGGTTCGAACACCACCGGCTGGACATTCACACACATTTAAATCTTGTACATGCACGGGGCTCTAACCCCCGGCTGGACGTCTGAATCTTATTCGGGGAGTCTACACAGCCCCTGAAAGCCCCATGTGTCCCCAAACTACCATATTTGTATATGAAGCTGGAACAAAATGGCCGATACTCGACACGTGCACACTCGACCGAAGACGAATCGGAAGTCCTCCTATTAGGTTAAAAGCTCTTGGGTATGTAGGTGGTTGAATTCCTGCCGGCTGGTTTATATGCCTTTTCCTTAAGGATGTCTGTCATTTGCTGCATGAAGTCATTCGTGCAAGATTTAACTTTAGAGGTGGTGGTCGCCTTGTTTTTAGCACACGTCCCATGTACTGTACCACGTGCTCCTCTTCTTCTTCTAATTTCCTGGCTAGTATTACTTCTACGTTGGAAATGACATTTTCTATGTGTGTTATTTTAGGAGCTAATGCAAAATTTAAACATTTGCTAAGTTTTCCATGTTCTGGCTAGGTTGCATCAATTTGTGAATTTTGTACAAATATAACCAATAATATTGTTATTATCAAATGCTTAAAAATTTACAAATTAATCTATATAAAAGCAGGTACTTACCTAGTATGAAGGTATGTAAAAAATGGCTCTTTATCGATGAAGGTGAAAATGAAGTATTATCGGCTTCCAAAAAAACCACGCAGACAATATCGTTGCCAATGTGTCGTTTCCGTTGCAATTTCTGTGAATCATGGCTTTCGTACGGCAAAAGCGTACTAACGTGGAACATTATTTCTATATTTCTCCAATTAGTGTATATTGAATATAACCCTGAAAAAAAAAACTAATATTAGAAACGATTGCAAAATCAGTTGCGTGACAGTCGTTTAAATAGCAAAATCAAACGATTTTCTGGCTTATTAGAAACACATGTCAGAGAAATGATTTATTTCGTACGTTAGCTATCTATAATTAAATTGTCTTATTTTGGTTAACAGTGAATACTAAAACAATGCGCTTTAATAATTGAGGAAATATGACAAAAACAAATCGAGATCTCCAAGATATAATTATTACATTCATGCAATTTTCGAGTAAATCCTCAGCTAGAATATTTATTTATTGAAATTATTCACTCTAAAATTTTATAATAAACATTATTTGGCCTTTTATCCTCACTTTTTTCCAAACAAAAGGACTTCTAATATTATTATGATATGATTAGGCTATCGGTTGTCTTGGGTTAGTCAGAGGCTTTCTCGTTCTAGGCAGATTTCTCCCGTTCATGTTTGCATCTGATAATTGATTTTCAGGTTTGCATTGCCTCATTAGTAATAGCTTGGATGAAGTAGTGCTGCAAATTGGTATTAAATCGGACACTTTTCCGGCTTTTTTCAGTAAAAATGTGGTTCATTTAAATTTTGTTTTTGTTTTAAAGTACTCCACATAAGCATTCCCTTTTCTAGTGAAAATAAAGAAAACTTGTAAAATTGAGGAGACCTAAAAAGTTACTAGAACTACTAAAAAGGAAGGGATGATTTAGAAGGGAAGGTTTTGCATCGTCAAACACGAGATGTGATGTGAATATTATATTATAAGAATAGTTGCGAAGAAGAAGTTGCAACACTTCCGTTGGGAAAGGCATCTAACAAAAGCATTTAGTCTAGTTTTTTATATCGGTAAAATGTATACTCTGCCAGTGTGTATTTTAATGTCTAATTCCTCCTTTCATCGCTTTGAAAGATATCGTGTAAACATTATACTTGTTGTTTCAGGAACAAATAAATACAGGGTGTTATTTAAGTACGTAGACAAACTTCAGGAGGTAACTCTTCGAGTGACTTTAAGACAAAAAGTTTATATAAACATAGAAAATGCACTTTTTCCAAGATACAGGGTGTCAAGCATTTTAAAGAAAAACCGTTTTTTTTTTGTAAAAATCTTAATATTTTTTTGGTCGATTTTGTTAAAATTCGGCAGTAATATTTACTGGATCAAGAATCTAATTTTGTCATAATTACATTAATTATTATTAAGTCCAGTGGCGTCCCGGAAGTCAATCTTCTAGATATTTTATATAAAAAAATGTAAGCCGCTCACTTTTTTAAAAATTCAATATTTTTTTAAAATTTAGCAACTAAAATTACAACTTTGCTATCCCTGATGTTATCTTTGTACTTTGCTTAGTTTTTGAGAAAAAAAAATAAAAATCACTTTTTTTTGTGATATACTCTAGGGACATGTAATAGTGGTATTTATTCTTTTTTCTCTAAAGTAAGCAAGATACGAAAATAATTCAAGGGACATAAAAGTTGTATTTTTAGTTCCTTAATCCGAAATAAATACTAATATTAGAGAGGACAGTGGCGTACACTACCATTTTTTTCTTAAATTTGAACACCCTGTATTCTGGAAGTAATGCATTTCCGGACCTATGTTTATATAAACTTTTCGTCCTAATATCACTCAAAGAGTCACCTGCTGCAGTTTGGCCACGTACTTAAATAACACCCTGTATAGTTTTTCTACGATTGGCTTAAAAGTGGCTAAAAACAAAATGACTATAGTTTTCACACTCCCCCGTGTGAAAGTATATTTTTATTTAATGACTAGTTTTCCTTAAAGGCATCTCCACAACATTTGGAGTTTTTTTTATGGTAGTGGCACACACACTAAAGGGAGATCCTTTGTCGCTCGACGAGCGGTGTGTGTGCGAAGATGTCGATTGACACGGTTCTTGAACAGTTGTGGGTTGTAATTAGGGGGAAACAGATGTCCTGGGAGTGAGTTCCACAGTGTTGCAGTGCGCCAGACAAAGGAGCTCTTGTAAAGCGATGTTCTAGGTGTTTCCAGTTGTACGACGAACTGGTGCGCTCTTGCCGTCTGTCGTGACTGTCTGACAGGCGTTGCCAGGAGCGGGATTAGACGGGCTAAATCCTGGGAACATCTGCCGTGAAAGTATCTGTGAAACACGGACATATCAGCCACATGTCTGCGGTGTTCCAGATTATCCAGATTCCGGGTCAACTCCGGGTCGCCGACAAGATGCACAGCTCTCTTCCGAATGGAATCCAGCAGCTTTAGCGTATGATTTGGTGCAACACCCCAGATATGTGAGCAATATTCTAAGCACGGTCTTATTTGCGCTTTGTAGAGCAAGAGCAACTGCTGCGGTGTATAGAGTTTTTTGCTGCGAAATAGTGCACCAAGCTTCTGGGAGGCTGATTTTGCGATGTTAGCAAAGTGGTCATGCCAGGATATATTGCTGTTGACTAAGACACCCAGCAGTCCGATTGACGAGGATGAAGGAATGGTCGCCATAATGATGTCAGGGCCCGCCGTATTGGCACACTTGGTACACGTGGCTGGTTGGGTCTTTGCTGCATTGAACTGCACCAAATTTCGGTCGGCCCAACTTTGAACTTTCTCTTGATGAATTGCTTTAATCTGCTCCGGTCTGCGGTGATAAACCTCAGTCGCTGATAAAGGTTTTTCTGATTTAAATTGGGAGACAAGGGTACTGTCATCTGCAAAACTGTAAACAAGATTATTCGTTTCGGTTAGCAGATCATTAATATAGATGAGGAACAGAGTTGGTGAAAGTATTACGCCTTGAGGCACACACGCGTTAATGGTGAATGTGACTGATATGTGTCCATCAACTGTTCTTAAGGAAACTGGCAAGCCAGCTGCAGAGAGAAGCTGGTAGTCCGAAAGGCGATAGTTTGTTGAGCAGTCCATCATGCCAAATTCTGTCGAATGCCGTCGAAATATCCAAGACAATTGCTGAAACTCTCCGTAGTTCTCAATTACCCTACTCCATATATGAGAGACATAGGCCAATATGTCTCCTGTCGAACTCTCTTTGCGAAAGCCGTATTGATTATAGCTGATTATTCTGTTGTTCTCGAGGTACTTGACTAGTTGCTATTTGACTACACGTCCCATGACTTTATAGATTATTGGAAGCAAGACAATTGGGCGATAGTTTGAGGGCGTGATTTTCTTGCCTTTTTTTGGAACAGGTTGCACTCGAGCGACTTTCCAAGAAGATGGGTAAATCGCTTTTCCGTAAGACAGAGAAAAAACCCAGGAAAAAACGAGTGTCAGTTCGTTGGCGCAGTTCTTTAACACGATGGAAGGTATTCCGTCCGGTCCTGATGCCTTTTGCGTATCTAGTTCTTTAAGGATTTTACGAATATCACGGTGATGAAACTTGCCATGGTAGTATGTTGATGTTCGATATGGTGGAGAGAGCCTTGCCTTGGGGAACGTCTAAGGTAGAGTGCGATGAAAATATTTTGCGAGCATGTTTGCTTTTTCCTTGGCTGCAGTCGCCGTGATGCCATGTTCGTCTGTTAAAGGTGGGAGAGACGTTTTTGTAAAGTTATTACTTACTGCCTTTGCTACCGATTACAAATTCCTAGAGCCACTGGAGAATTGCAAAAGTTTATTCCTGATCCTTTGATTGTGTTTGTCGTTAGTTTCATCGATCACATGTTTGCATTCGTTTCTCGCTTCGACGAAATAATTGCGATTTTCAGCGGTCTGATTTTGCTGCCAGTACTTGTAGGCTTGCTGTTTCCTACCTACAGCTATTTCGCATTTTCTGTCGAATCAGGGCTTTCCTTTTGACGGTGACTTGATATAATTTGGGATGTATGCTTCCATTCCTGTGGAAATTACTTGCGTAATCTCTTCCCAGTAGACTGACGGGTCGTTAGTGCCAAAGCAGACGTCGAGGCAAGGAAAATCTAGGTAGAACTTAGATCGTCTGAGTTTGCAGAATTGTAATGCCAGATTTTGCGAGGCAATGATGGATCCTTCTGTAGAAGCGGCAATTCACAAACCGTTGTAATAAGTGTGTGATCGAAAGTACCTAATGATGGACAAACTGTAATTGTGTACTAGTCAGGATTAGTAATTAGAAAAAGATCCAGGAGCGCGGCGAATTCGCCCTTCTCTGAGATTCGAGTTAGTTCCTCTACAAGTTGAGTAAGCCCGCAGCTGATGGCAGATGCTTCAGCTTCTCTACCTTCGTTGTCGGTCTTGTTGTGATATTTGAGCCAGTTGGTGCTCTGAGTCTCTCAGAACGATTATTTCTAAATTGAGGTGATCGACCAGTATTGAGTCAAAAGTGGTAGCTAGTGTTGTAAAAAAGCTTTGGTAGGCTCTATCGCTCGGAGGGCGATAGAGACAACATATAAACTTGGTTACTCCCTTGGCGGTGAACTTGAGCCACATGACGTCGAGGTTGTTCGGTTCGAGTGTTTCCTCGCGGTGACATGAAAGGTCGGTTCGGACAAAAAGGCATATTCCGAATTTATGTCTAAATCGGGTTTGTAAGTCGTAACCAGGATAGGGGTAGTTGTTGTTGTAGAACATACTTGTGCTTCTGTAAGGGCTAGTATGTGTGGTCTATTTACTTGTAGATATTGGTGTACCGAATTTGTGTTTGTATTTAGGCCTCTTATGTTGCAGAAATCTATTCTAAATTGGTTCGGTATCTTTGCTGTCTGTGAAATGCGGAATGTAGGGCTCCCAAGGCCACACAGCGCCCGGAGATCCAAATGGCCGGGGAGTTTACTTCCGAAATATTTTGATCCTGGAAGCACCATCATGTCCATATATTCCTACTGTGAAACCCGGAGCCACCAGCGCGGAAGCGGAACGTGATTCGGAAAAACCACTTAGCGCTTCCCAGTTCTGGTGGGGTGGTCTTTCACAGGACGATGCGAGTAGGCGTATGCATCTACCACCTAGGGCTGCTTCCACTGGAAGCATCGGCCTCAGACTCCTTCCTTTGATGGTTCCTAGTCTGACAGGGGTAAGAATGGGGTTTATTGAGTTACTCTTCAGTGATCAGCTCCAGACTTTGTACTTTGATGTTCTCCAGCCTGGAGGAGGACGATGATATTTGATGGGTCACATCCCGTGGCAACTCGGAATGGCATGGCGGGGGGTCACTCTCCGTAATCAAACTGCTCTCACCAGTTTGACGTTCCTGCCTGCTAATACAATGCAGCCCCTCTTGTCACGAACTGTCATTGATTAGCTCCAGACTTTGTACTTCGGTGTTATCCAGCCTGGGGGAGGACGATGATATTTGATGGGCCACATCCCGTGGCAACTCGGAATGGCGGGGGCGTCACTTCCCGTAATCAAACCGCTCTCACCAGCACGAGTGTTGAGAGCGTGTGATATAAGGCACTGTCTAACCAAAGTAACTGTACCTTTTTTCATACGCGGTCCTAGAAATGTTCAACAAGCGTGTGATATAACCAAAGACATATAAAAACGAATAGACACATTTGTTTACTAAATATGAACACGCCAACATTGTTCTCCTTCTTCTTTCATCCCTCATAAAATATTACGCAAGCCGTACTATTATTTACCTCTTTTGCGGCGCTGTTGCCGATGACACCTGACACCTAAGACTATATCTTACAAATTTTGGCCTTTTACTCAACTTAAGCTGGCCATACACCATGCAGTTTACCGGAAGGCGGACCTTTCGATTTGCAAACCGGAAGGAAAACTGTATCGTTAGTGGTCGTTGTGGCCGGAAGGCCGGGCCTGAACTCTCGGCCTCCCAAAAAACAGTCAGGGCTTGATTATTTACCTTCCGGCTAGGTTTTTTGCTTGCAAGTCGAAACGTGTATTGTGACGATATGGGTACAGGCCGAGAGTTATCAGGTTCCAGTCGTAATTCGTTTATTAGGTGCATATGCGAATTCACTTGTCGATTTATTAACCTCTGTTTTACCCATTTCGAACGTTTTCGCTTTATTTTTTGCTGTTTTTTAGATAATAAAGCAACTTCTATTAACATAAAATCATTTTCCTAGATCTTGTCTATAACTTTTCGCTTCGCACCACACTAAAAACTGAAGAAAACCCTCCGAATAAAACGTAACGTGTATGCCTTAGCCGAGAATACAGGCTTGCTTCGGGTTTGCGAATCGA
>MU185358.1:51161-86276 GCA_016904865.1 Pissodes strobi
AATATCCAACGCAATCGCTCGAGACTCTCCGTAGTTTTCAATTGCCCGACTCCATACATGAGTGACATAGGCCAATATATCTCCTGTCGATCTCTCTTTGCGAAAGCCTTATTGATTATCGCTGATTGTTCTGTTGTTCTCGAGGTACTTGAGTAGTTGCTAGTTGACTAAACGTTCCATGACCTTGGAGATTATTGGAAGCAAGGCAATTGGGCGATAGTTTGAGGGCGTGGTTTTATTGCCTTTTTTTGGAACAGGTTGCACTCGAGCGACTTTCCAAGAGGATGGGTAAATCCCTTTTCCGTAAGAAAGAGAAAAAAGCCTGGAAAAAACGGGTGTTGGTTCGTTGGCGCAATTCTTTAGCACGATGGCAGGTTTTCTGTCCGGTCCTGATGCCTTTTGTGTATCTAGTTCTTTAAGGATTTTGCGAATATCATGGTGATGAAACTTGACTTCTGCCATGATAGTGTTCATGTTCGATATGGTGGGGAGAGCCTTGCCTTGGGGGACGTCTAAGGTGGAGTGCGATGAACACATTTTAGCGAGAATGTTTGCTTTTTCCTTGGCTGTAGTCGCCGTGATGCCACGTTCGTCCGTCAAAGGTGGGAGAGACGTTTTTGTAAAGTTGTTACTTACTGCCTTTGCTACCGACCAGAAATTCCTGGAACCACTGGGACATTGCAAAAGTTTATTCCTGATCCTTTGATTGTGTTTGTCCTTAGTTTTATCGATCACACGTTTGCATTCGTTTCTCGCTTCGATAAAATAATTGCGATTTTCAGGGTCTGATTTTGCTGCCAGTACTTGTAGGCTTGCTGTTTCCTACCTACAGCTCTTTCGCATCTTTCGTCGAATCAGGGCTTTCCTTTTGATGGTAACTTGATGGAATTTGGGATGTATGCCTCCATTCCTGAGGAGATTACTTGCGTGATCTCTTCGCAGCAGACTGACGGGTCGTCAGTGCCAAAGCAGACGTCGAGCCAAGGAAAATCTAGATAGAACTCTCTTAGATCGTCCCAGTTTGCAGAATTGTAATGCCAGAGTTTGCGAGGCAATGGTGGGTCCTTCCGTATGAGTGGCAATTCACACACCGTTGTAATAAGTTTGTGGTCGGAAGTACCTAATGGCGGACCAACTGTAATTTTGTACTGGTCAGGATTGGTGGTTAGAAAAAGATCCAGGAGGGCGGCGAATTCGTCCCTCTCTGAGATTCGAGTTGGTTCGTCTATAAGTTGAGTAAGCCCGCAGCTGATGGCAAATGCTTCAGCTTCTCTACCTTCGTTGTCGGTCTTGTTGTGATGTTTGAGCCAGTTTGTGTTGTGGGCATTGAAGTCTCCCAGAACGATTATTTCTGAACTGGGGTGATCGACCTGTATTGATTCAAAAGTGGTAGCTAGTGTTGAGAAAAAGCTTTGGTAGGCTCTATCGCTCGGAGGGCTATAGAGACAACATATAAACTTGGTTAATCCCTTGGCGGTGAACTTGAGCCACATGACGTCAAGGTTATTCGGTTCGAGTGTTTCCTCGCGGTGACATGAAAGCAAAAGGCATATTCCGAACTTATGTCTAAATCGGGTATGTAAGTCGTAAACAGGATAGGGGTAGTTCACTGATGTTGTTGTAGAACATACTTGTTATTCTGTAAGGGCTAGAATGTGTGGTCTATTTGCTTGTTGATGTTGGTGTACCGAATTTATGTTTGTATTTAGGCATCTTATGTTGCAGAAATCTATTCTAAATTGGTTCGGTATCTTTGCTATCTGTAAAATGCGAAATGAAGGGCTCCCAGGGCCACCCAGCGCCCGGAGATCCGAATGGCCGGGAGTTTACAAGCTCTACTCCATGAAAGAGGAAGAACTAGAAAAGCTTAACTAATTAAGAGAAGAGATTAGCCTGGGCTAATTCTACTCAAGGAAATGAAAAAAAGAAAAGAAAGGAAGAACTTAACTAATTAAGAGAAGAGCTAGCCTGGGCTGACTCCACGCAAGAAAATGGAAAGAAAAGAAAGAAACGAAAAGCTTAACTAATAAGGAGAAGAGACTGGCCTGAGCTACCTCAACTAGATAAAAATAAAAGTATTAAAAAGTTATTTTTTGATATATTTTTTGAGAGAAAGGAAGTGCTTAATTAAGTAAAAAGGTTAAGGGTGTGTAGACCGAGGAACTCCAATCAAGAAGTCGCCTGTGTAAAGGTATGTAAGATCTGTTAAGATTAACTTGAGTATTAAGATAATGATTGTTTGTAATCAGCTCGCTGTTGATCTCGATGTCTTCCAGAAAATTCAGCCTATTGTAGTTTTTAGATGAGATGTTATGAAGAATTTTAGCGTTAGAGTTAGGGCTGAAACTGTGGTTATGATCACGCAGGTGTTCACCAAAAGCAGAGTTCCTGTTCCTATTTAAATGTTCACTAATGCGAACTCTGAGGGGTCTGCATGTTCTACCTATGTATGTAATGTCGCAAGAATTGCAAGACAGTTTATAAATTCCACTCTTTGAAAGAGTTTCGATTTTATCCTTTGTATTGTTTAAAAAAGTTTGTAATTTATTTTTATTTTTGAAAGAAACTAAAGAATTACTGACATAATGGCGAATGGTTTTAGATACTTGATTGCCAGTCTGAATGTTAAGAAAAGGGATGGAAAAATATTTTTTAGAGGAATTATCTAAAAGGCTGCTCGAGAGTTCCCTTCTAAGTTTTTTAATTTTTGTTGTATTAATTTACTTATCAATAAGACTGGGATCAAATTGATTGTTAAAGGCGATCTGTTTGATTATATTGACCTCTTTGTTATATTCAATTGTAGACAGTGGTACATTAAGTAACCTATCGATGTAGCAATGAAAGGCTGCCATTTTATGTTGCCACGGATCGTGGGACTGACACGAAATGGTGTAATCTGTCTGAGTAGGTTTCCTATAAATTGAAAAATCAAGACCGTCCAAAGTTCTGCGAACAGTGATGTCCAGAAAATTAAGTTTTTTATCAACCTCAAGTTCGACTGTAAACATGATGTTAGGATGAATAGTATTCAATTGGTTTCGTTATGTAGACGACTGTCTTTGCTTCTTAGAGTGCGATGAACAGGGAGCCAATGCTCTTTTAAACAAGTTGAATACTATTCATCCTAACAACAAGTTTACAGTCGAACTTGAGGATGATAAAAAACTTAATTTTCTGGACATCACTGTTCGCAGAACTTTGGACGGTCTTGATTTCTCAATTTATAGGAAACCTACTTAGACAGATCACACCATATCGTGTCAATCCCACCATCCGTGGCAACATAAAATGGCAGCCTTTCATTGCTACGTCAATAGGTTACTTAATGTACCACTGTCTACAACTGAATATAACAAAGAGGTCAATATAATCAAACAGATTGCCTTTAACAATCAATTTGATCCCAGTCTTATTGATAAGTTAATTAATAAAACAAAAATTAAAAAACTTAGAAGGGAACTCTCGAACAGCCTTTTAGATAATTCCTCTAAAAAATATTTTGCCATCCCTTTTCTTAACATTCAGACTGGCAATCCAGTATCTAAAACCATTCGCCATTATGTCAGTAATTCTCTAGTTTCTTTAAAAATTAAAAATAAATTACAAACTTTTTTAAACAATACAAAGGATAAAATCGAAACTCTTTCAAAAAGTGGAATTTATAAACTGTCTTACAATTCTTGCGACAGTACATACATAGGTAGAACATGCAGACCCCTCAGAGTTCGTATTCATCATCATCATCATCATCACCGGCCTGTAACTGTCCACTGTTGGATAAAGGCCTCTCCTTCTCTTTTCCATGCACCTCTGTCTTTCGCCAGCTGAAACCAATGTCGTCCTACGTGTTGTTTAATTTTATCAAGCCATCGTTTTTGGGGCCTTCCCCTGCTCCAGTTAGTTTCTCTGGGTCTCCAATGAACGAGTCTTGCAGTCCATCGATCACAGTCCTGTCTAGCCACATGCCCAACCCACTGCCATTTCATGTGTGCGATGCGCTCGATAATATCTCTAATCCTGGTGCTGTCTCGGATGTCCTCATTTCTTATTCTTTGTCTCAGAGTTACTCCCAACATTCTTCTCTCCATAGCTCTTTGCGATTTTCTTAATCTGTCGGCGCTTTTCTCTGTCATAGTCGCAGTCTCCAGTCCATAGGTAGCCACGGGCAAAACACAGGCATCGTACATTTTTCTTTTTAGACACATAGGAATGGTTTGGTTTTTGAAGATGTAATTTAGGCGACCGAAAGCACACCAGGATAGTACAATTCTTCTTGTTATCTCTGCGGTCTGGTTTTCTCTTCCAAGTTTTAGTGAGTGTCCAAGGTAGACATATTGGTCAACATTTTCAATTATCTGATTGTCGATTATTATTTGTATGTTAGTTTGGGTCATAATTTTTGTTTTGTTTAAGTTCATTTTTAGACCCATTCGGCTAGATGCTTGGTTTAATTGATGCAACATGCTTGTCAGTTCATCAGCATCGGTACTTATTAGAACAATATCATCGGCAAACCTCAGATGATTTAAGTATGAGCCGTCGATCTTAATTCCTTTATTCTCCCACTCTAAGTTTAAAAAAATATCTTCCAATGCCGCTGTAAATAACTTTGGGGACATGGTATCACCCTGCTAATTTTAATTTCTTCGGTCTTGGTGTCCGGGTCGATCTGGACCTATAGCGTTGCGTTTTTATAAATATTTTCTATTAAGTCGAAATATCTGGTGTCAATTCTAGCTGCATCTAATGATCTTAGGAATGCCCACGTTTCAATAGTGTTGAACGCTTTCTGGAAGTCTAGAGATAGAGTTCGCATTAGTGAACATTTAAATAGGAACAGGAACTCTGCTTTTGGCGAACACCTGCGTGATCATAACCACAGTTTCAGCCCTAACTCTAACGCTAAAATTCTTCATGACATCTCATCTAAAAACTACAATAGGCTGGATTTTCTGGAAGACATCGAGATCAACACCGAGCTGATTACAAACAACCATTGCCTTAATACTCAAGTTAATCTTAACAGATCTTACATAGCTTTACACAGGTGACTTCTTGATTGAAGTTCCTCGGTCTACACACCCTTAACCTTTAATACTTATTGAATAAGAAAATTTAATCTATTTTTATCTAGTTGAGGTACCCCTAGCTCAGGCCAGTCTCTTCTCCTTATTAGTTAAGCTTTTCTTTTCTTTCCATTTTCTTGAGTGGAGTCAGCCCAGGCTAGCTCTTCTCCTAATTAGTTAAGCTTTTTCTGATTCTTCCTCTTTCAATTCTTCGAGTAGATTTAGCTCAGGCTAATTTCTTCTCTTAATTAGTCAAGTTCTTTCTTTCTTTTCTTTTTTCATTTCCTTGAGTAGAATTAGCCCAGGCTAATCTCTTCTCTTAATTAGTTAAGCTTTTCTAGTTCTTCCTCTTTCATGGAGTAGAGCTGGCCCAAGCTAATCTTATCTTAAATAGTTAAGCTCTTTCTGATTTTAACCTCTTTCAATTCTCCTAGTTCAACTAGCCCAGGCTAATTTCTTCTCCTAATTGGTTGAGTTTTCCTTTTTTCTTCGAGTGGGGTTAACTTAGGTAAATATCCTCTCTCTAGTATTTCACTAGTAACACACTCAATTATGTATTTTTTCATTCAAACTTTTTTACACCCACCTGGTTAACCAATTTAAATCAAAAACCTTTCAGATAAATCTAGTTTGTCTCAGATCTTTCAAAATCAATTTGTTGGATCTAGTCTGGCACAGTGGTATTTCCTCTATAATTTAAGTAAAATTTTGTAAAATGTATTTAACATTTTTCCTCTCTCTTACATTACTTTGTTTTCAAATTTAAAACTACCGCCATTTCTTGACGTATTTCTTTTTGCGTCTGGGGTCTTCGGTTTACTTGTCAACTGAGACATGTTTGTCGTTCCATCAAAACATGGTTCCCACGTCGGTCTGTTATTTTGTTAATCGTTTTAATTTTGTGAACCTTTCTTAAAATGTAAAGTGTTATTTAAATTTTGATGTGACCGTTGTCGTTTTGATGTAGTTTGTGCCTCTTGTGGATATGTTCTTTTGTTCCAACTGACAAGTGAGTGAAAAAACTTCCACCATTTTCTTTTCCTTTTGCTTGAAATCACATAAAAAACAAAATCATCTTTTTTATTTTACAGTTTTAATTATCATTTTTTATCTTAATAAATTCAGAATTCAAAAATTCAAATTTAAAATTCAAATTTCATTTTTATTTTCGCCATAGGTTACTCCATTTGCAATTTTTTCTTTGTTCAACCCAAAATATTACAGCATTTGCTGGTTCCCACTAATGGGTGGTTCTTTTACTCACTTTACACGTAACACTGATGATGGCTATCGCCGAAAGCGCTCTGTTACGCTGATTAAGATGTCCTTTTGGATTAAATTTATGCATGGATTACAAAAGTTTTTCATTTAGTATAAAGCTATCTTTTGCAGTATATTTGTCAATACATGGATAAAACAATCTTTGGCATTAAAAATCAGTAACTGTATGATCTAAATACTGCATAACATTTTATATGCAGTTCATTATTACATGGTAATCACATCGAAAATGGGCTGCGTAATTTATATGTAAAATAATCCACTTAGCCAATAAATTACTATATCCGAAAAAATCACTTGTAAGGCAGTTAATGTGTACAAGAATATGTTATTTACTTAATCGGACGACGAATTAATAAGAATGAACTATTGGGTCTGTATAATACGTAATACGCCCTTAGTTAAAGATCGTTCATATGTTACGGAAGCAATGAAAGTGCTAACGAAAAACCTCTATAATATCTAAAGATGCAAAGACATAACGTTCAAAACTACTATATAGATACGTGCCTGATCTAGTTTTAGAAGTTCCTCTGGAGTGTCGGGTAGCTGTCCTAGAATTAATGGCGGATTTATGTTCACCTCTTTGCCGAGTGATCGCACAACTTCCTCTCGATTGTACCTATCTGCAAAAACGCAGCTTGCTGGAATGAGACCATGTACCGTATAACTAATTGCTCGAACTAATATCCTGAAAAACAAAATCAAAACTGAGTAAAGAGCTTATTTACATTTAACAGGACCTAAGTCCTGGGAAAATATTATTTTTAATACCAAAGGAAATTCTACTACGATAGAATTTTCTTTGGATATACTATGGTAAAATACCAGACAAGAAATGCAACTATTTGTTACTTGAATCATGGAAATTAATTCATAGGCAATATTTTGTATATGTTATATCAATTTATTTCAGAGGAGATTTGCATAGTGTTCAAAAAACGATGCATGCTTAGGCCATAGATCGACGGAAGTCGTATGGTAACAATGCGAGATTAGTATTAAAAAATTAACACATTCGCGACATCGTGACCCGACGGTGGGTCACGCCAGCTTTTCCGTAGTTTTCCTCTGAGACGTCATGCGGTTTTTCGATTTAAGACTGTAAGTTGTATATTTTGTGCGTTAATAAATGTTGTTTAATATATTAGTGTGTGTTTTATTAAATTTTTGTCTTATTTGAATAATGACCCAGGGGTGGGTTAGTTTGGGTTAGTTTTTCACCCACAGCCGTCGTGAGCCATCGGTGGACACTTAGTGAAATAGGATATTGTCACGAATAGTGTCGTGCCACGAATAGTATTGGGGGGCTGTCGCGTTTTTAAAAGAATAACTTCTCAGGAAAGAGCCGCGTCACGATTAATACAATGATGGGGATCTTAACACTTCCCTTAATCTACCACTGTATATTCTATTCGTGAGGACACGCCTTGCTTAGCGTGCCGGGGTTAACTAGGGTAGACCGGTCCGAGTTACGTTGGGTAAGAAGAGATGACAAAGTAAGCACTTTTGGTTTATAACAATAACAATTTATTAACGACAAAACTTTAACAACGACTAATGGTCAGAAAAATGAGATTCTATTATACCCGATTACTAGGGTGCGCATGTTTTCTTGAGTTGAGGTATTGTTAATAGGTCTTTGTTTAATGTCTTATAATTATAGCTTTTCTAAAGAGTTGAGTTTTATTTAAGAGCACTAGTATGTTTCACTAAACTTTATATCTGACTATTTATACACTTATCTTTCTCAGAACTTTGACAAACTTCTTGATTTGACTTTACTATGGTGGTTGTGAAACCCCTAGTCCCAGCAGTCGTCAAATGACTAACCGGTACCAGGTTTGGTAAGGAATAAAGGAGTAGAACCTAAAGCAGCCGTATAGCTAACTTTAGGAATAAATAGAACCCGGAGGCAGCTGTATAGCTACTCTGGGAGCTGGTTATAGGTGAGAGCAAAGTCTGAAGAACTGAAGGTTCGGTAGCGTATTTATATTAAAAAAGTGATGATCATTGCATGCTTAAGGTTGGAAATCGCTTCCGTTGATCGCTCGCGTTGTTTATAGTTTGCCTTTAATGCTTATATAACAATCTCAAAGTTCAAGTTCAAACTTAGGACTGGATGATATTTCTTTAGTAGCTTATGCAATTTAGTAGATTACAATATATTTGCAAAAAAGCGACATGAATTTTTTTTTCAGGTAACTAGATACTGCAATATGACCTCCAGGACTAAGAGAATAATAGATTTGGCTGCAAAGACGTCTGAGCCATCCTCGCAGCCATCGCCCCCTCAAGCTCCGCCCTCATCCCCCTCAGGCTCCGACATCACTGCCCTTTCAAGCTTCGATATCACCACCTCTCAAACTTTGATATCATCACTCCCTCAAGCTCCGATATCACCTCCCCCTTAAACTTCAGCATAATTTTTTCAGTTAGTGCCAACATCACCGCCAAACCCGCCATCTGCATACCAAAAGGGTACATACGAAGGAAGAGAATCTAAGCATTTGCCATCAGTTGCGGGCTTACTCAACTTACAGACGAACCAACTCAAATCTCAGAGAAGGACGAATTCGCCGCCCTCCTGGATCTTTTTCTAACCACCAATCCTGACCACTACACAATTACAGTTGGTCCGCCATTGAGTACTTCCGACTTATTACAATGGTTTGTGAATTGCCACTTCTACAGAAAGATTCACCATTGCCTCGCAAAATCTGGCATTACAATTCTGCAAACTGAGACGATCTAAGGGAGTTCTACCTAGATTTTCCTTGGTTCCACGTCTGTTTTGGCACTAACGACCCGTCAGTCTGCTGCGAAGAGATTACGCAAGCAATCTCCTCAGGAATGGAAGCATACATCCCAAATTCCATCAAGTTACAGTCAAAAAGAAAGCCATGGTTCGACAGAAGATGCGATATAACTGTAGGTAGGAAAAACAAGCCTACAAGTACTGGCAGCAAAATCAGACCGATGAAAATCGCAATTATTTTGTCTAGGCGAGAAACGAATGAAAACGTGTGATTGACGAAACTAAGGACAACCACAATCAAAGAATCAGGAATAAACTTTGCAATGCCCCAGTGGCTCCAGGAATTTCTGGACGGTGGCAAAGGCAGTAAGTAATAACTTTACAGAAACGTCTCTCCCACCTTTGACAGACGAACGTGGCATCACAGCGACTACAGCCAAGCAAAAAGCAGCCATGCTCGCCCAAATGTTTTCATCGCACTCTACCTTAAACGTCCCCCAAGACAAGGCTCTCCCCATCATCTCGAACATCAACACTACCATGGCAGAAGTCAAATTTCATCACCGTGATATTCGGAAAATCCTTAAAGAACTAGATACGCAAAAAGCATCAGGACCGGACGGAATACCTGCCATCGTGTTAAAGAACTGCGCCAACGAACTAATACCCGTTTTATTCCAGGCTTTTTTCTCTGTCTTACGGAAAAGTGATTTACCCATCTTCTTAGAAAGTAGCTCAAGTGTAACCTGTCCCAAAAAAGGCAAGAACACCACGCTTACAAACTATCGCTCAATTGCCTTGCTTCCAATAATCTCCAAAGTCATGGAACGTGTAATCAATCAGCAACTACTCAAGTACCGCGAGAACAACAGAATAATCAGCGATAATCAATACGGCTCTCGCAAAGAGAGGTCGACAGGAGATATATTGGCCTATGTCACTCATATATGGAGTGAGGCAATTGAGAACTACGGAGAGTCTCGAGCGATTGTGTTGGATATTTCGAAGGCATTCAACTGCTCAACAAACTGCCGTCCTTCGAACTGCCAGCCCCTCGCTGCACCTGGCTTGCCAGCTTCCTTAAGAACCGATTTCTGCACGTTGCAGTAAAGCTGCTGGATTCCATTCAGAAGAGAGCTGTGCGTCTTGTCGGCGACCCGGAGTTGACCCGGAATCTGGACATTCTGGAACACCGCACAAAATAGATAATAAAATTAACTTGTTCAATAACTTTTTATTTTTTCGTTTTGACAAACATGCTCCTTACAAAGAGTCTAGAATTACTAAACCTAGAGCGCCTTGGCTTACATATAACTTGAAGATTTTCATGAAGAATAGGGATCGTGCACTACAGAAATTTAGAAGTACACGGGACATACATGACTGGGAAGATTATAAGAACTTAAGAAACTTTGCTGTTGCTATGGTAAAGAGGGAGAAAAGACAATACCCTGATTCCATCTGTGCAGAAAATAATCTCAGGAAAACTTGGCTTTCCTGAAAGTATTTTAATAAAAGCTCAAATAAGAATTGGGATATTCCTGATAACCTATCCAATCCTAATGATATAAGTCAATTTTTTGGATCATATTTGCAAACTGTGTCAGATTGCAGCCCAAAGGTGAATTTTTGCAATAATAATATTTTTGATAATGAATTAACTTTTTCTTTTAGATTAACTGGAGTAGCTGATATTCACAAGATAATTCACTCTATCACTTCTAATGCCTCTGGTGTTGATGGGTTGTCATTAAGAATGTTAAAATATTGCAGTCCCCACATAGATCAGTATGTTACACATATTATTAAATGTTGTCTTGAGACTAATTACTTTCCAGATCAATGGAAAATTTTTGTTGGTAAACCATTATCCAAAACTAATGGCCCTACAACTTTTAATAATCTTGGCATCATAAGTATATTGCCACTATTATCTAAAATTTTTTAAAAGTCCTTGTACGGTCAATTATTTCACTTCTGTGTCAATAAAATAATTCCAGAGAGCCAGTGTGGCTCTCGAAAGGACTTTAGTACATCGGTTGCTCTTGTTAAAGTCATAGATACTATAATGTCAACAATTGACAAAAAATTAACTACTGCGTTGGTTCTTCTTGACTTTTCGAAAGCTTTCGATACCCTTAATCATGAACTCTTGCCGACAAAGTTAAAGTATTACGGCTTGGATTATTCGTCTTTAAATCTCATTAGATCTTACCTCACTAATAGGTTTCAAAAAGTTTTTTACAATAATAATTACTCGGATCAAATTCAAATTTTGTCAGGGGTACCTCAAGGCTCTATCCTTGGACCTCTTTTTTTATACTCTATACCTCAGCACTGTAAGATTCAGGCGTATGCAGACGACACGCAAATTTTCATTCACTTCGACTGCCAGGACTATTTAATGGCATCAAATTTGCTTAACGAAGATTTAAATATTGTAAACGATTAATTTTTAGTAACACGTTTTATTTCGCCAATATTATTACAGCCACTCTCATTTCCGCCTTACACTTTAAAACTTCGCCAGTATAGTCATCATAATTACATAACGCAGTGAGTCGACTCTGCTAATCATACAATAACTATATCGACGCCTTATTTTTAATCTATCTATATACTCCGTATTATATAACACCGATTCGATTCTACTGCTGCGCCATACGTTTTCCAGGGTTGTCACGTTCTCGCCTATTTGAACGTCGCACGTCGCCTCTCCAAAATTTGCTTGTTATAATATTTTAAACCAACTCTCTTTGGATCATAATTTGAAGTTGAATCCATCGAAATCATCTCGAAATCAATGCTCTTTGGGAATGGTAATAATGTTGACTTTTTGAAGGAGAACATCAATATAGTTCTTGATGGTTGTGGTTAAAACAGCCCAAAATCTGGGTATAATTTTGGATGCTGATTTGAGGTTTAGGGACTAAGTTACAAAATTAATTCAGATATCATACATGTCCTTAAGAGTATTATACAACAACCGTCATATTCTCAATTTTAAATTGCGCAAAATGCTTTGTGAATTTTAACTATTGTGATTTTATTTATGGGCCATGCCTTGATGTAGCAGATATATATAGAATACAAAAAGTACAGAACACATGTGCATGCCTTATTTATGGACTTCGTAAATATGATCATATTTCCCACACTTTTAAAAATCTGAACTGGCTATTAATGACTAACCGTAGGACTTTGGGGACTTTTTTGGTAAAACTGCTACAAAATGAGACTCTCCCTCCATCCATAAAAAATAAGTTCGTATTTCGTGAAACTGTACACTCCCGTGATACAAGGTTCTCGTATAAACTGACAATGCCTCACGATCGGACTGCCATGTTTCAAAGAACATTTACGCTGTTAAACTATATAACTCCTTACCTAATGAATTTATTTTTTCTTCAAACGTCAGTAAATCCGTCATTATGGTATGGTTTCGGTAGACCTGCTGGCAGTAACGTCTGGCCGCGATGTCTGGCAGTCAAGCACCGATCTTAAGGAAAATAATATATGTGTTTTCGCTAGAGCGTCCGAAACATATATTATTTTCCTAAAGATCGGTGCTTGACTGCCAGACGTCGCGGCCAGACGTTACTGCCAGCAGTTCTACCGAAACCATACCTTTACTTGACTGTGTAGGCGGCCGTGAAGTATCGTTTTTCCTCCGCCGGAGCTTTACTTTTCACTTTTCCGCCGGCGCGGCGGAGGTAAAGGTGTTGTGATAGCAACATAGATACAATACAAACAGACAACAAAATTAGCGTCAACAACTCGAGATTTATTAAACTACAATTGGTATTTATCACTCAATTTGTAACTGCATTTCTATAAATCACTAATTTAGGAACAAATTGGTTATTATTTAATCGAACTTACTCAATAACTGCTTATCAATACGGAATTAAAACGCAGTCGGAGACGCAATCTTAAAAAAATAATTATTGTTGACAGTGTCCACTGACAGCTTTGCTTTATGTTACGTTACTATAGCAACAACCTGTGCCTATTCACCGACACCGGTCTAAGCCGCCTTGCGAACCCACTTATCTTTAATATTAATTAGATATTATTACTATTAAAAAGAGATGTTTTTGCATTAATTTGTCGACATTTCAAGAAAAAAAAATTTTTTTTGGAGGAAAAGTTACTTTTCATGGCTTGCTCTCTATTACCAGCCTCACTCCGTTCGGCTGTTAAACACGAGCGCGCCATGAAAAGTATCACTTTTCCTCCATATAAAATCATATACTATTACTGGATGGTAATGGGTTTAAGCTGCAATATAAAAAACATTGACTTAATCTTCAAAATTTACAACCTCCTTAATCTAACTTTGTTCTGTTCCGTATTATTTTGTCAAATCGTTTGTTTTACTGGTGCGTTCTCTTTTTTTTTCTTTGTAATAAGAATCATGAATAGCTTATGTTAAGTATCATTATTTCCACCTGTTCTTATATTTTTTGATTTTTTATTTATTTCAACAGGTAGCGTAGGGTTCAATAGAGCAGCCGCACGGCCAGACTGCGCCCTGCTTTTACTTGTATCATAGTGTTACTTTTGTATATTTTTAAATATTTCTTTTGTATTAGTGTTTCTTATTTTTTTGTAATTTTTAATTTCATAATAAGAAGACCTTTATTATTATTATTATTATTATTATTATTATTATTATTATTATTATTAATATTACTATTATATGTGGCCGAGGTGTCCCTGTTTTACAGATACTTTCCCCGCAGATGTTCCCAGGATTTGGCCCGCCTCCTCCCGCCTCTGGCAACGCCACGACAGACGGCAAGAGCGCACCAGTTTGTCGTACAACTGAAAACACCTAGAACACCGCTTTACATGAACTCCTTTGTCTGGCGCACTGCATCACTGTGGAGGAACTCACTCCCAGGACATCTGTTTCCCCCTAATTACAACCTACAACTATTCAAGAATCGTGTCAATCGACATCTTCGCACACACACCGCTCGTCGAGCGCCATAGGATCTCCCTCTAGTGTGTGTGCCACTACCATTAAAAAAAATAAAAAAGTACTACTTTTCTTCTTCAAAATCGGAACCTTTTCAGGATTCTCGCGATTAGTATAAAGCTTCAGATGATGGAGCCGGTAGTGACAGCCTTTTGACAGTTACAAGTAGTTTAGTCGGCGATGATAAAATTGGAGACCATTCCTCTTCGGGGGAGGATATTTATTTATTTAAAGTGCTTTATTGTCCAAAAAATATTACATGTAACATTTCTTATTGACAAAGCTTTATAAGATGTATAGAAAATATAAAACATAACAAAACAAAACGAAGCAAAATCAAAAAGAAAAAAAAAAACAACAGGAAAACATAAGTGTGGTGACTTAAAACATATTAAATGGCAAATATTACCTCCCCAATACACATTATCACAGTACCTGCATTAGTACAGTCAAAATTGTAATGGCTTATTGCAACCACAGTCAAAATTATAATGGCTTATTTCAGCCATTTATCACAATAAAACTTTGATAACTCATTATTGGAACACACACTTCATGAGTTAATAATAGAATATAATGAGCCTTCTAGTTCTGCTCGAAAAACTCGTCAATAGAATAGAAAGCTCTCTGCAATAAAGAGCATTTTAAACTTTTACGGAAGGCTTTTAAGTCTCGAATATTTCTAATCCGCAGATCAACATGATTGTATATCTTGATGCCACTGTAAATCAAGGAATTCCTGATAAGGCTGGAATGTGGACTGGGCAAGGGAACATTGCCAATCTGACGTGTATCATATACCATCTGAGGATTGGGAAATTGATACTTATTTTTATGAATTAGGCAAGCCATTTCCAGAATAAATAAAGATGGGAGGGTCAGAATAGAGTGCTTGATAAAAAGGGGCTTACAGTGGGTTCTTGGATGCGCATTACAGAGATTTCTAACAGCTCTCTTCTGCAGAACGAAGACAGATTGAAAAAGATTTCGAGAGCAAGCTCCCCAGAAGGGCAAGGCATATCTGAGATGTGACTCAATAAGGGCATAATACACGTTACGCGCAACGTCTCCACCAAGCTCTCGAAAGGTTGCCCGAACAGAAAAACAACCAGATGCCAATCTTTTATTCAACTTAACGATATGAGTATAGAACTTTAAGTCTTCGTCAATACACAAACCCAGAAACTTAGAAGAGTTCACAGCCTGGATGGTGTTGTCACCAAATATAAGACCATCAATAGGACAGTTGAAGCCGATGAGGTTAGTTTTAGACATGTTCAAGCAGAGGCGATTGGCGTCACACCACTGCTTAATCCTTCCGAGATCCAACCCAATATCCCGCAGCAGCCGCCCCGGATCCTTGTCGCGCCACAGTACGGTAGTGTCATCTACAAACAGCCTAAAGCGCCCAGCAATTTCAAGCATAGTCAAATCATTCACATATAATAAAAAAAGGATTGGCCCCAATACAGAACCCTGGGGCACGCCGCATGAAGTACGCTGTCTGCTAGATGACACACCATCTATGTGGACAGACTGCTCCCGGCCACACAGGTAGCTCTCGAACCACCGAAGTGCCGCGCCTCGAATCCCGTAAGCAAAGAGTGTTCAAAAACCATTTTGAACACGTCTGCAAATCTAACGATTTAATTTTTGTACAATCTAACATTCCACGCCACTGCCCTCGCATTCCAAACAAATTAATACCTTGGCGATACTACTAACGCCATCTCTTGTTTACCACGTTTATCCACTGCGTCGGCAAGCTGAAAAGCTAAAAGTTAAGCGTCCTCAAAAGGCCTCCGACCAATCATAGCGCTTCGCGCTTTATCCGGGCTGCATTACTAGCGCCATCTGTTGTAACCACTTTTACTCATTTGGAGCCTGCCGCGCATCCTAAACTCATCTGACCAATCATAGCGTTTCCCGCTATACCCCGGCGACCGAGTCGACCAATCACGGCGCATCCTCCAGGATAGCCAGTTCACTCAAACTAAAATTCCCTAAAATTCACATCTTTAATATTCAAATTTCATGAAAACTAATCAGCAGATTTCAACCGGATTTGTATTAAAATTCATAATATTAATTTAGACAACCGGTCATGTTAAGTTTTTACACAATATCTCTGTATTTACATTATGCCCGAAGCGGAGCATCTTCTCCCATCAGAAGGGGCGGTAACAACTTCTTCAAGTTGCTCTAGTTCCCACGTTCTAGAATTCAGCATAGAGTAAGAAGTAGTCTCTTGAACCTCGACCATGTAAGTCGCAAAAAACGCACCCCCGTTTCTAGCAGGCTGGCGAGGCGCCATGCCGGCAAGTTTTCACGTGTTGACACCTCATAATCTCTCTAGTTCGTTACTCAAGTGATATAGTGATGTCCTGCCATAGTCATCGTCACATCAAGCTTACAATAAGGTATTTATTGGCAAACTTAATGCCATTATTCTCCCGCCAAGCAATGGCGTCCCAATTGGTCTTATCCATGGGAGTTGTACAATCGAGCCCTGTCTCGAACCACACCGCACTCAATAGAGCCTAGTCTCTAAATCTCTAGTAAGTAAACGAACATGTTTACAATCACATTATCACAAAGCCTACAAAAAGGTATATTTCGGCATCTACTGCCTTTATGGAGACCCACTGATCTCTAGCACAAAGCCTACAAAAAGGTATATTTCGGCATTTACTGCCATTATGGAGACCCACAGCTGATCTCTCTAATTCTCAAAGGCTGTGCCATGGCTGCACAGTCCCCAATGGTCTTGCCCATGGGACATTCTATATTACCAGTATACCACTGGTTGCTACACTCCTTGCCTTATTCTCATATAAGGATTAAACGGCACTAGTCTGCCAATATACTCAAGCTATCACAATGCTACATCCCATACGCGGATTTCTGCTTACTTATGCTACCAGTATAGCATACTTAATAATCATTCATGCGTGTACCAATAAACCGCATTCACAAGGCATTCATGTCATGCCAATATGCACTAACTGCATACCAGTCAAACCACTACACTTCAGTCATTCCTATTTGCAAGAAATTGAACTACATTGTACATAGAAGCTAGCAATAATAGGCCTAGCAAGTGTTTGTCAAAGTGACTTTCCCCCAGTGTTAGAAGATAACCTCCTGAACATTGAACGTTTCTCGCCAATGGTGTTCATAGTGTACATATTAGCTTATAGGTGGACTCTAAGGTAACATTAATCCTATTATTATCGCTTGTATATAGTTGTATTTTATATCAAGGCTAAATCAGCTAACATAGTTGATCAGTAGCTGTTCCGCAGGAACTCATAACAGACATTTAACTGTATATAGTTTCATGGTTATGTTTATAACCATACATTAGTTTAGTACTACAATTGTTTACGCAATGATTTAGGTTTTAAGAGTATTATTTATGTCATATTTTTCAAGGTCGAAATTTGCCTCGACTGATATTTTTCACATCGTAGCACTGACTACGTGCAATTATTCAGTGTTTATATTTTATGTATTTATGAGGTTCTAGTTATTTTCAAGTAAAGTAACTTATTAAAATATTCATATAATGCTAAAGCTTTTTGTTTTATTTACAAAATGACTTTAGAACTAGCCCTATGGTAAATTTCAGTGCCTAAGAGCACATCTCTTTTTGTTCAGAAAATCGACCAAGATCGACTCTGAAACAAAGAGTTTCCGCAGCAGCACCTCGTGACTCACACAGTCAAAGGCCTTTGACAAGTCACAAAATACTGCCGCAGTCGCCATTCGCCCATTTATACCCTGGAAAACCCCCGACAGAAACTCGAACATTGCATCAGACGTGCTCCTATCAGATCTAAATCCATACTGATTTTCAGTAAGAATATCATGATTATTCAGGAAGGATAAGAGACGATCCTTCACTAGGTGCTCAACAAGCTTAGAGAGAGTAGACAGCAAAGAAATCGGCCTATAATTTGAGGGAGTCAATTGATCACCGCCCTTGTAAAGAGGTATTACTTTAGCTAATTTAAAGCAACATGGAAAGGAACCAGACACAAAAGAGATATTAACAACGTGTGATAGAGCAGCAATGACCCTATCAGGTAGACTTTCCAGTACCCTGATAGATATTCCATCGTCAGTCGCCGCTTTTTTGTTTTTCATAGAACTTATGGTTTTTCTGATTTCACCGGCACTAGTTGGGATAAAAATATTTAATGTATCAGTCACATTCACATTAGACATATATATTAGGGGGTCGGCGACTGGATGAAGGTCTTTAGTTAAATCATTGCCAATCGAACAGTAGTAATCGTTTAGAGAGTTGGAGTCAATATTTATTTGTGAAGATTTACTTGCTCTATTAGTAATTTCATTGACAATAGCCCATGATTCGCCTTGTTTATTTTTAGAATCAGAAAAACGTTTGGAATAATACAGTTTTTTGGCATTGCGAATGACGATTCTGTAGGTTCTCCTATACAAGGAGTAATAAGACTGGAGCATCATGCTGTCAGGATACGCTTTCCTGAGGCTGTTTAAAAATCTCAGATTTGAGGCAGAAGTGCGTATCCCTCGTGTCAGCCATCTTCTTCTGTCTTTGCGCCTTGGCTTCAAATGAAGGACAGAAAAAGCGTTGTTGACAATATTTGCCAAAGCACCGTGGAAAGCTCCCAGAGGATCAGCCCCTCGCATAACAGAATACCAGTTGAAAGATTCACACAGGTCACGAAATTGTTGAAAGTTATGACTGCTATAAACTCTGCCAAACCTCCTGCCCTCAAAGAAGCGAAAGCAATTCATAGGATTTATGGCCAGAATGGCATTATGATCCGAGAGATTGGGATTAAACACCTCGCAGCAGACATTCTCTTGTATGTTAGAAGCGATGTAGTCTATGATTGTAGAGGATATTTTAGTCACACGAGTCGAGCTGCGAACATGCATGTGAAGATCAAAGGAGTCAAACAAGTTGGACAGCCTCAAGGTAGACCTGTTATCTTTATCTTCAAAATCTATGTTTAGGTCACCAGCAAGTATAATCTTATGATTTAAAGGGAATCGAGAAAGAAGGAATTCGAGCCTTTCTAAGAACACGTCCAAATCACTGCTCGGTGAACGGTAGATACACACAATAAAACACCGAAGGTTAACCGAATGAACAATAGAAAATTCAATTTTTTTTTCAATAAGTAGATTATCAAATTTATCCACACCACTAAATCACCCAGAAGCACACTCATCCACCAGCGCAACAGTGCCACCATGTTCATGACTTGATCTGCTGAATTTCGAAATTACAAAATAGCCCGGGACATGGAGAGGTTCTTCAGGCTTCAACCAATGCTCTGTCAACAAAACTATGTTAGGAAATTTGAAACTTTTAAGGATTATAAAAAGGTCGTCACTTTTATTACGAATAGATTGAATATTTATGAGCATTAATGATATGCTAGTGTCAGAGTTTTTTAGTCTAAAAAAGGACCTCGTTCGATATTGTTACCACCCTGATCTGACAAGCCTTGACTATCATTTGTAACATTAGCTGTGCAGGTAGTGTCACAATATCTAATACAGGACGAAACGAATACACTTTTCAAAGTACAACTGGACTCTACATAAGAAAAAATATTTGACAGCCTATATCTACCATTTACAATAGTGTTATCTAAAATTCTTATAGACGCATTTTGACATGCAAGAAACTTTCTACATAATGACACAAACCTAAAATATTCATTATTATTTATACTTGAATATGTCAAAGAAAAAACAAGATTAGTATACTTTCCAATGGAAAATAGTTTATTTAATTGGTAAAAGTTACTGTTACTAATGACGTCCAGACCAATACACGCTATAACATTATCGTTAGGTCCAAAATTGGTTGTTAATTGAAAAATTCCGTTTGCCAATTGGTGGACAGAATAATCAGGATGGCATTCTCCATAAATGGAATAGTCCCAAGAGTACGAAAACTTAGATAACTCACCGGCAACTCCTCTTGCACTACTGTCACCAAAGACCAGGATATTTCTTTTAATAACACTGGATATAGACTGCTTAAAAATGGGTTGATCTACGCGCCGTGAAACTGGAGATTTGGATTTTTGTTGTTTTGGTGATCGGTTTAGAACCATATGTGGGTCTATGACAGATAGTTCGTCAAATAACGAACTTGCAACCTCTTCCAAGCCATTACTGCTTATAGGGGCAGATCTATCCAGATTGCTTGAGAGGTGGTGTGAATCAGCCAGGAGTTGCTTCAAGCTCTTCAGTTCCTTCGAGAGGAATTCGTTCTCATGGTCAAGGGTCTCGATAGTGATGAGCATTCGCCGTTCACGCCCTTTAAGTTTGGATAACTCATCCATGGTTTTATGCAGCTCCGCTTTAAGTGATCGATGACGGTCGTCGGAAGGTATTAGTGTACTGTCAGTTTGTACATTGGGCATTGAAGTTCCAATGTCTCTCATGGTTCTTTGCTCAGTTCGGCAATTCTTCGCTTTAGCTCGCAATTCTCATCCACCAATTGTTGTTCCATGGATTCTGCCTCATAAAGAAGGGTTTGTTTTTCCCGTTTAAGGGTGTCAACAAATTTTGACTTATCATTCAGGTCAGTGTTGAGCTCATTAATTATTTGTGTTAAGCTAGAAACTAGCTCAGACTCCGAATCAGTAGCTACATCTGAGCACCGCGTGGAACATAATATTAGGTTATCCCTAATTATTGTAGCATCATTCTTAAGCCTTGATCGGCAGCTTTTATGATAGATACTGTGACATCCTATACAAATCCAATTATTTTGTGCTTTGTTTTTACAGCACTTAAACGTTAAAGCCATTTTACACGTTCCAATTACAAGAATGTGAGCGCAGGTTTGCAGTCCATAGTTCCAAAGTCAAAACAAAAGGCAAGACAAAACAATTCCGAACTCAACACACTCTAGATAAACGAGCTCAGTTGGGCAAGAAAACATTTATTTACAATAATTCAGGTCGGTGCACCGCAAAAAGTTTAATCTTCGCTACGATTGATAAGCGAATTAAAGTTTAAATGCCAAGTTTTTGTTGGAATCCATCAAAAATAGAAGGCAGTACATAATCAAGGATTTGCAAATCACGGCTGTTCCACTCATCTAGTTGGTCCCAAAACAACAACATAGGTGCGTAAAAGGCCGACAAGCACTTAGCGAAATTTTCGCATTTTATGGCTTAGTATAACACTACAAAATTTACCGAAATTCGCGAGCACATGTTAAACACACATTTTAAACGTTTTGAGACAACTTGAAGTACCCGATGTACCCGATGCATTTGGGGACCTTGTAAGGACTTACCAAGGAACTTACAATATTCTGGACAACATTGCCTGAAAGTGAATCATTTAGATCTCTCAACTTTATGACATATATAAACAGTTTATATCCAATGAGATTTTGGACACAATATAGAGACAAGTACATATGCCTCCCACATTATTCAAAATAAGCGGCTTTCATGTCGATTGCACAAGTGGACTAATATCAGCTTATGTTTTATCATTACGTTTCGCATGCCATACCCCCCCCCCCCCTGGCAATACTTTATTTCTTTATTCTTTAGCCGACGCTTTAGGTTAGTTAAGTTACTTATGGGTGATGCTTTAGTTAGGTTTTAATAGGATGGATTAGCTTCAGTTTCTTTAGGGCACTCACGAGAATACTCGGATAATTATTTAGGTTAGCATAGGTTTCCTCCGGGTATTGATTAAGCTATGATTTATATTTCAAATTGGCAATAGAGATGCTGTATTAGTTTAGTTTTTGAAATTGTTTGTTTTCTTTCTAATTCCCTTGTTAATAGGATTAAGCAAATTTCTAAAGGCAGCCGGCAACCAGCACACACATGAGCAATAGACCCCTGGTTCGACGCTTCTCCACTGTATAAAAGCTGCCCGGTGCAAAGTGGGTCCTTTACCACTATAATCCGAATGCGGGTGGCGCCCGAGAATCAACCATCGGATGACATAACTAATCGTTAAAATGGACCGTCCAATAGCAATATTTGCAGAAGAAACTGAAACGCTTCACAAGGTAATTTTTCTAATATGGTTTTTTTAAGAATTTTGTGGGTTCTGCACTGCTCCGATACTCTGTAAGTCGTCCAAGCTCACTCCTGATAATGCCGATGGCACGTTCTAGTCGCCTCCGCCACCAGGGTTTTTTGGTGGTTTTAGTGGTACGGATGTTTGGTACGTATATTTGTTGGTTGTGTAGACGGAGTACTGCTACAGTTCCACAATAGACAAGCGAATTATTATTATTATTATTATTTGTCAGATTCTCTCTTTGTGAGGAGGTTCATTGTACCAACCATCGGCTGTTAGCAAGATGGCGGCTTCTATTTTAATTCACAGGCAAAGGCAGGAATTTTCTGACTAAGTTGCTTGTATTTAGGAGGACGGATTTCTGAATTTGGGTAATAGTATAAGGGTGGGTATTAAGCTGTTTGAGGTTTTGGGCGAGAGTTCTCGGTTGTGGATATAACTATAGGCACGATAGTGACTTTATCTTGTAGCCACATTTTCTTGATCTCTTCAGCGAGTTCGCCATATTTATTTAGTTTCTCACCATAAGACTGCTGCAGATTATTGGTGTTGGGTATCGTAACATCAATGAGGAAGGTTTGCTTTTGCCTCTTCAGGTTGATTATAATATCAGGTCTATTGGCGAGGATGGTACGGTCAGTTATAACAGATCGATCCTAATACAATTTGGAATCCTCATTCTCCGGGGCAGCTGATGGTGTGTGTTCGTAATATAGAGTGCTGGTCTCCAGGAGATTGTGATGTAGAGCAAGCTTGAGATGTACGATCTTTGCTACCTGGTTGTGCCTATGGGTGTAATCAGTGGCTGGCATCATCCTACAACCCGATGTTATATGCTGGATAGTCTCGGATGCGCTGGCAGGACTTTTGGTTGCCATGTCAATTATTATTATTATTATTATTATTATTATTATTATTTTGAATAATGATCGTGTGATTCAGACTTCTTTCTAAGTTTCTGCTAAGTCTAGAAATCAGATTGTATTCTGTACAAAATTTAAAAAATCAGTGGTGAGCATTTTCGGACTAAGTCATCATCAGTGCCGCATCGTCAGTTCGTACGTTTGAAACTATTTAGTTGATAAAAGAAAAACGAAAATATGAATAAACAGTTTCACACAATTCATTACCTCTTCAAGATATAATCTACATCTATAACCCTTAACAAAGAGGGCCACCACACCTGTATTTAATTAATTAAGTTACGTGAACATCTGAAAACGTGAATAACTTCTACAACCATGTTTTCAGATGTTCGAATAACTTAATTTCTTTAAATGCAGGGTGCTGTGCTTCTTCTTTGTTGGATGGATCATGCCTTGAAATTATAATATTTGTGCCTAATTGTTTGCCTATATTTTCGTTTGACCTTCATCAACTCGTTTCAAGCGTACAAACTGAAGATGTGGCATTGATGATGACTGAGGCCGAAAGCGCTCATTGTCGCTCGATGGAGTCGTTTAGTTACTATACAGGGTGTCCGGAAATACCGTTCGAATAATTTCAGAAGTGATTCTACATAAGAAAATATGATTTCTTTCATATGAACCTGGGTTCGGAAATGCATAGTTTCCAACATAATTCAAACTTAAAAAAAAAAACGGTTTATTTATAAATATCTTAAATATCCTTATAATGGTTTTGTTGAAATTTGGTAGTATTATCTGCAGTTATAAGTGGCTCATTTAGCCTTAATTAGATTAAACATATAAACTCCAGTGGCGTCCCGGGGGGCATCATACCGAACATTATTGACAAAAAAATAAGCGCCACTGCCTTTTTAAACATTTTATATTTTTTTCCTATTACGCAACTAAAAATACAACAATTTTGCCTCCTGAATTGTTTTCGCATCTTGCTTCGTTTTCGAGAAAAAGAAAATAAAAACCAGGTTATTACATTTCCAAACTTTAAAAAAAAATCGATTTTTTAAAAATTTATAACTCAAATACGCTTATACCGATTTTGGTGAAATTTGATTTATAATAAGGGGCTCATTTGGCCTTAATTAGATTAGAAATAAAAAGTCCAGTGGCGTCCTGGGGGCAAAAAATGTGCCCTACTGACTTTTTTAAACATTTTAAATGTTTTTCCTATTAAACAACTAAAAATATAACATTTTTGTTTCTTGAATTGTTTTCGAGAAATAAAATAAGAACCAGTTTATTACATTTCTTTAGGGTAGGGCAGAGCTGTTTAAGATCATTTAAAAAAAAACTTAAATCAAAGATCAAAGATACTTTTCATTTGGACAAACGATTTAAATTAAAGATCGTTTTGTATATGTCGTAGTCTCATGGTGAAATCCGCCTTTTCATGATAAGACTAGTCATATCATGAAACGTCTGCATATTGTGTAAATAAATCAGGCTACATAATCTGCCGAGGCGTTTCCCGAAATCACTACATTCTTTCGGCGGATAGCGTCGTAACATGATCCGACTGAATTTAAAGAACGGCACTTCGTGAAGCGGGCAAAGCGGCTAGATAATATTTTATCTTTATTTGTGGAAGGCATGGAATAAAATACTGGAAAGGATTTATTTGATGGACACTACAATGAATACTATAGGCAGTATCCAAATAATACCATACATTATGCAACAATTAAAAAAGCTATGTATTAAAACTTTAACAATATGTCTTCGTGATGCAATCAATTTCTTGCAAGAGCTCTCGTGGTGTAGAGGTTTAAATCGTTGGGTCTCACCTGGAAAACACGAGTTCGAACCCCGTTGCTTTTTTTTATTTTTTTTATGTTTCTAAATAGCTTTTTTTCTTGATTTTGGGTAAGTCTTGGGTTAGATTGGGTTAGCACCTGGTTAGTTTCCTTTTCTTGAACCCCCGTAGCGAGCGGAGGGCCATGTGGATCGACCAATAGGAGAGGCCGATTTTGATATAGTCGGCTACGCCTGTAAAGGATCTTAAAATGCGTATAATCCTACTTTTAAATACCAAATTAACATATATTCAAACATAATGTGCGTTCTCTTCGTGGGCAGTTCATGAAACGGGAACGTTCAAAGTTAGGCAGGTTGTGTTACACACAATACGCCGCCATATTATGGGTTTTTCATGAAAAGCATTGTCTGATTATGTAGCTTCATATTTTTACACAACATGCCGACGCTTCATAATGTGACTAGATTTTTCATGAAATGACGGATTTCAGTATAAGACTACGACATATATAAAGAAAGATTTAAATAATAAATCTTTTTATATTGAAATATTTTTTATATTTTAAATCATTTTAGGAAATATTTAAATCTTTTCAAAAGATTTAAATATTTTTTAAAATTTAAATCTTTTGAAAAGATTTAAATACTTCCTAAAATGATCTAAAATGTAAAAAAGACTTAAATCATTTGGTTGGTTATATACAGGGTGGCTCGAATTCGTGTCTATGTATGGGGAACTCGAAAACCGTAAGAGATACAGTGTCCATTAAATTAAGGCAAAATTGCGCATTTAGGTGCCTAACAATATGCCGTTTAGAAAGTTTTAAAATTCCGAGTATTTCCGGAGATATCCGGAAAAAACCAAAATTTTTAAAAATCGTTTTATTTTCTTCTTGTGCTTATTTAAAAACGAATTTTAAATTGAATTGCACTTTTGCATTGCCACTTTTTCCGCTCTATCCAATGATGTTATCCAATTTTAAATCCGACGGTTCGTCTTCAAGGGATCATCATCAACTTTCTTTTTTTAAATACGAACTTTAATTTTTTATGATTATTTTTCTCAATTTATATATTTCGCTTTGGCGTAATTTTAAATAATTTAAGGTAGGTACTTTTGAAATTTTTATATTCTTTAAAAACATTTTATTTTGATTTTTGTATTAAGTGGAAAATTGGAGCCCGTATTAAAAATAAAAAATAGTAAAATTATTTTTTATGAGAATATGGCCATGAACTATTGAAACAAGTTGCTTAGTGCAAAGATGAAATATTTTCAACTTTTAACCAATTAAATTTTTTTTAATAGAGCACAAACAATTTATATTCATACTGCGTGATACTACAGGTACTTTGATGGAAAAATACACCTATTGGAATTTTACATATAAATAATAAAAAAAATAATAATTTATAGGAAAAATTCCAATAGGTGTGTTTTTCCATCAAAGTACCTATAGTATCACGTAGTATGATTATAAATTGTTCATGTTCTCTATTAAATAAATTTTTAAATTGGTTAAAATTTTAAAATATTTTATCTTTGCACTAAGCAACTTGTTTGAGTAATAGTTCATGGCCATATTCTCGTAAAAAATAATTTAACTATTTTTTATTTTTAATACGAGCTCCAATTTTCCACTTAATAACAAAAAACAAAATAAAATATTTTTATAGAATAAAAAAATTTTAAAAGAACCTAACTTAAATTATTTAAAATTACGCCAAAGCAAAACATTTAATTTAAAAAGAGAATAAAAAAAAATAAAAAAAAAAAACATACTCATATTAATAACGCCAATACCATCAGAAAAACGATAATAAAAATTAAAGTTCGTATTTAAAAAAAGAAAGTTGATGATGATCTCTTGAAGACGAAACGTCGGATTTCAAACTGGATACCATCATTGGATAGAGCGGAGAAAGTGGCAATGCAAAAGTGCAATTCAATTTGAGATACGTTTTGAAATAAGCCCAGGAAAAAAATAAAACGAATTTTCAAAATTTCGGGTTTTTCCGATATCTCCGGAAATACTCGGAATTTTGAAACTTTCTAAACGGCATATTGTTAGGCACCTAAATGCGCAATTTTGCCTTAATTTGACCGACCCTGTATCTCTTACGGTTTTCGAGTTCTCCATACATAGACACGAAAACGAGCCACCCTCGAATTGTCGTCGTTGGTTATGTACCATAGAAACCCCTTAGAGCATAATCAAAATGTTATTTATATAAATTGAGTGAAAAAAAAAACAAAAATGTGACGTCACCCAATCTTAATTTGAAAAAACAGAAAATCTTAAATAGGTACGTCAAAATAACATTCAAAACCAAATTAAAATGTTATCTAAATCTTGTTTTTTTTTAAATGGAATTTTTGACACATTGTCAAATGTTTAAAAGCCGTTAGCATTCACATAATTGGTAACTTTGTACTTCCTATTATGTTAGCCGATTATATTAATTAAAATGAACACACTAGAAACATCAAACATACTAAATAGCTCATTATGTGCATGCTAGCAGCTTTTAAATATTTGACAATGTGTCAAAAAATCCATTAAAAAGAACAAGCTTTAATTTTTTTTTGACAGTTACTTTATATATATTATATTTTTAAGAAATCAATAATACAAAAGTTTCCCATATAGCCAATATATATTAAAAAAGGAAATTAAGTAACACGCATTAAAAAATGTCATTACAAGATACAAAATAAACATAGAACTAAAACACTTAGTATGTATTTATTGCTGTATTTTATTATAGTTCAACTCTTTTTAATGATTTAAATATGTTTAATGATTTAAATCTAAATCTGTTTAAGGATTGAATTTTTTTGGAGATTTATATCTTTTTACTGATTTAAATACTTTTAGAAAGATTTAAATCCTATTTTTAAATAAAAAATCAAAGATACTTTTTAGAAAGATTTAAATCATAAGTTAAAAATCACTTTTAGAAAAAATATTTAAACTCAAAGTATTTAAATCAAAAAATTTATTTAAATCACACAAAATGATTTAAATCTCACTGATGGTGAACAGCTCTGGGGTAGGGCAACAAATTTTACATCAAAAGCTGGTGGGTAATAAAAATTTATTTTTCTCTGGAAAGCGCAGCAAGTTGTATCTAAATAAATCATCAAGGGGGGGCTTTGATTGAAAAAAACCTAAGGTTGACACTCCAGTTGACACGGCAACCAAAAGTCCTGTCCCTGCATCCGGAAATACCGCTCGAATAATCTCAGGGGTGATTCTACATAAGAAAACATGAAATTTTTTTCATATGAACCTGGGTTCGGAGATGTAGTTTCCAAGATACAGGGTGTCAATTTTTCTTTGAAAAATCGTTCTTTTTATTACTATTTTAAATATCCTATAATGATGAAAGGCCAATTTAGACCCAAGTAGATTAAAATTATTAAATTTATTTAAATAAAAAAAAAGGCTAAAATAAATTTTCGAAGTGTCTTCCATTCATCTCAATGCAGTTTTCTATACGACGCCTCACTAACCATCTCACTCGCTGAAAAACCCCTTGTTTATTGCGCATTTCTTCGCAACAATCTGTTGTTGTGCTGTTCTAGTTGTTGTACGTTGTCAACAGGAACTGAATAAACTAATTGCTTTAAATAGCCCCAAAGAAAATAGTCCAGCGGGTTCAGATCTGGCGAACGGGGTGGCCACGCAATGGGACCACACCGACTCCGTTTTTTTGTCGGCTCCGACAAATATTGTCGGGTGTTTTGCCAGCGCCGCACGCCCGATCAAAAATCGTGTCGGATCTCGTTCGCATATGAGCTTGTATGGCGCTGTTCACATTTGTCGGATGTCGGGCCTGAAACCCCCCTACCAGCTGCCCTAATCATGTATTTTTATAGTTTATGCCAGCTGAAACTCGTACCCGTAGTTCGTTGAATGTAGGTATGGACATTCTAAAATAATTAAAAAACTTATTCACTTTTCAATTCAGTGATTAAGGTTTGAAAAAGAAAATCGTTCCTTCAGGATTGGGTGCACCCAAAATTTTCTATTATTGGCTTGTTTTCTTCTAAAATAATACAGCACAACAATAACTTCGTCGACGTCCACCGCGCACAGTCGCTCCGTGGAGAGTACCGAAATTGGCTCCAGCTACGATCTGTGAATAACACTTTATCAATAAAGTGTGATATTATCTTGTCTCCATCCGTCGGCAAAATTGTACTCTAGCTTTAAAATCTTAAGGTTTCAGCGCTTGAACTATTTGTAAATGATAGAGATATAGGAGTTGTTTGTGGAAAATTTCCCATACAGTGCTCTTTTCTTGTAAAGAAATTCTTCTGGTGCTGATATAGGGATTTACTTCAACCGTTCGAAAAACCCTTTCTTCTGCTTCCAGAGTCCGTGTGCTACGATTTCTTCCACAATCACTCTTCTTTAGCGTGAAAGTACCAACTCCTCTCAGCCTTTGATGTACGGTACTAAATAACTTATCAGAAGGAAGTCAGCAAGTTGAAAAAGTCTGTTGATATAATCTGCGCGCTTCTAGAGCAGAACCGTTAGCTCTACCGGACATAAAATACAAGTCGGTCATTTCTTCAAACGAATATTCTGGCATTTTTAAAACTCAAATAGGTAGACTAAAACTCTTGTCTCTTATTTAGTACAATAATTTTTGACAGGACTGTTGGTTGTCATGCCAACTGTAGTGACAACCGTAGGCTTTCGCCAATCAAAGCCACCCTTGATGAATTATTTAGATAGAACTTGCTGCGCTTTCCAGAGAAAAATAAATCTTTATTACATCCCGCGATGAAGCAAAAAAAAAGAAAAAAATTAACGGTTGCAATAATTTATTAGGAAATTTTCTAAGAATAGAATAAGCCATTGATTTTCAGAAAATAATAATAGTTACCCAGTGATGTAAAATTTGTTGCCCTAGAGAAATGTAATAATATTTTTTTTTGCTCGAAAACGAAGCAAGATTTGAAAACAAGTTAAGACACACAAAATATTGTATTTTCAGTTGTTAAATACGAAAAAAAATTAAAATGTTTAAAAAAGTCAGTAGCACAAATTTTTTGTCAATAATATCCCGTATGAAGCCCCCCCGGGACGCCACTATTTGTAATCTAATTAAGGTTAAATGAGTCGCTTATTATTGCAGTTAACACTACCAAATTTCAACAAAATCGGTAAAAGCCTATTTAAGATATTAATAAAAAAAGTTTGGAAATGTAAAAAACTGGCTTTTATTTTTTTTCTCGAAAACGAAGCAAGATACGAAAACAATTCAAGAAGCAAAAATGTTGTATTTTTAGTTGCTTTATACGAAAAAAATATAAAATGATCAAAAAGTCAGTGGCGCACATTTTTTTTTGTCAATAATATTCGATATGATGCCCCCCGGGACGCCACTGGAATTCATATTTTAAATCTAAGTAAAGCTAGATGAACACCTTATTCAAAGTGAATAAGACAAGTGTATTCACTCGGTGTGGTCGGCGGGCTACGAAAATGTAACGTTATTGACGCCCGGGAGTGGGAGAACTAGGCCGAGCCTTTGAGCGATATTCACGGGCGCCGGCAATGTAAAGACAATAATTATATAATTATTGTACTCAATGATACCATATGAGTATAATTACTTTGGTAATTGATAGGCACCGAATCAACGAGCATCTACCTTGATTACATTACAGTATAGAAAATATCTAAGTATGGATTTTTTATGAAAAAAATGCGAGATTGACAGGCGGACATTGTAGACAGATCAGCCGCTGAAATCAATTTGTCAGTTTTATTATATAAGTAACAAAAATTGCTCAAATTATAAATAAAGGTGGCCAATTCACGGATTTTACTGTATATTGTAGTAATTTGAATTTAGGCATTATAGGCATAAAGTAAATAGTGCAGTTATTTCAGATCAATGTTTATTTTGAACATAATTTAGACAGTTTTTTCTTTTCTCTTCTCTCTTTCTTGATGTGTACATCTCGTTACTTACAATAAAATCACATTCTTAACAAGCGGCGTGGCGGCCTGTGCCTGCGGCACGCGCGAGGCCCTTCGGGCCTCGTTTGTATGACCTTCGATCACACATTATTGCCACGCTCCTATCCGTACCGTGACCTATAATTAGAAAGCCCGTATAATTAGACTTACCAATCGCTAGTCTAATTTTACCGTGATACATTTCTAATTGGTTGCCATGGTAACCGACTTGTCAACGTCAATCGTTATTTTTTTTTATCTTTACCTAAATACCAAATATCAAATCTCTAAGTCGTACGATTGACGAATTATGACGATTTTTTACTTTTTTTGGTTACCATAGCAACCAAATTTTTAGTATCAAATTAGGCTTCATAAACAATCCTAAGTACCATACTATATCTTTTTTTAGTGATATACATATTATTAATTGATTGCCATGGTAACCGACTTGTCAACGTCAATCGTTAATTTTTTTTTAATCTTTACCTAAATACCAAATATCAAATCTCTTAGTCGTACGATTGACGAATTGTGACGATTTTTTGCTTTTTTTTGGTTACCATAGCAACCAATTTTTTAGAATGAAATTATGCTTTATAAAGAATCCTAAGTACCGTACTATATATTTTATTAGTGATATACATATTATTAATTGGTTGGCATGGTAACCGACTTGTCAACGTCAATTGTTAACTTTTTTTAAATCTTTACCTAAATACCAAATAACAAATCTCTAAGTCGTACGATTGACGAATTATGACGATTTTTTACTTTTTTTTGGTTACCATAGCAACCAATTTTTTAGTATCAAATTATGCTTCATAAACAATCCTAAGTACCGTACTATGTCTATTATTAGTGATATACATAATATTAGTTGGTTGCTATGGTAACCATGTTGTCAACAAAAAATGCTAACATACTTTCACCTCTACTTATAAATTGGCATCGAGAAAAGAAAAGTTGGTCCTTGTTTACACGTACAAAAATGTCAAAATACGTTAACTTGTCCTGTTTTCACACCCTGTATAATAACACATCGTAACCAAAATCAATAGACATCGAGGGTTCGTGGACCTCTACCTCTATGCCAAATTTCAAGTCGCTATCTTCAAAATTGCGACCTGTAAATGCCAAAAAAACGGTAACTTTTCCTGTTTTCACACCCTGTATATTAACCGATCGTAACCAAAATCAATAAGCTTCGAGGGTTTGTGAACCTCTACCTCTATGCCAAATTTCAAGTCGCAATCTTCAAAATTGCGACCTATAAATGCCAAAAAACCGTAACTTTTCCTCTTTTCACACCCTGTATATTAACCGATCGTAACCAAACTCAATAGGCTTCGAGGGTTTGTGGACCTCTAACACTATGCCAAACTTCAAGTCGCTATCTTCAAAATTGCGACCTGTAAATGCCATAAAACCGTAACTTGTCGTGTTTTCACACCCTGTATATTAACCGATCGTAACCAAAGTCATTAAGCTTCGAGGGTTTGTGGACCTCTACCTCTATGCCAAATTTCAGGTCGATATCTTCAAAATTGCGACCTGTAAATGCCAAAAAACGGTAACTTGTCCTGTTTTCACACCCTGTATAACAATTAGAGCAAAAGAGCAAAGGAACAAAAATACGTGTCTTACCGAATACTTTCATTTGACATAAAAAAAAAGAATTTTATTCTTATTTACACGGACAAAAACGCAAAAAACGGCAACTTGTCCTGTTTTCACACCCTGTATATTGACCGATCGTAACCAAAATCAACAGGTTCCGAGGGTTTGTGAACCTCTACCTCTATGCCAAATTTCAAGTCGCTATCTTCAAAATTGCGACCTGTAAGTGCCAAAAAACGGTAACTTGTCCTGTTTTCACACCCTGTATAACAATTAGAGCAAAGGAACAAAAATACGTGTCTTACCTAATACTTTCATTCGACATAAAAAAAAGAAAAGTTGCTGCTTGTTTACACGGACAAAAATGCCAAAAAACGCCAAAAAACGGTAACTTGTCCTGTTTTCACACCCTGTATATTAACCGATCGTAACCAAAATCAATAGGTTCCGAGGGTTTGTGGACCTCTACGTCTGTGCCAAATTTCAAGTCGCTATCTTCAAAATTGCGACCTGTAATCGATTTCATCACATACACACACATACATACATACATACACACATACATACAGACAAAAAATCTAATTTTTTTTTTCGATTACAAATCGATTGGTATAAGTTTCAGAGCGATCCGACGTACCGTTACGAAGTTTTTGTCCCGATTGGTCTCGCCCTATAGAAAGCCCATATTATAAATGGGGGCTTTCTAACAATATGTAATTATGAAACAATGATGCCAACACATATGATTCGTGACTTTTACATTCAAATTTAAAAGTACTACAGTTATTTAAGAAGTCTTCTAAAGTTGAATCATAAACATCATTCCTATCAATATGTTCAGAAAGAAACCGCTCTAATTTTCGTAATAAATAATATATGTAAGAACTGGGATGTACCAATGCACCCCTTGTTTTAATTAATGTTAAATTAGCTTCATCTGGAAGATTTTCAGAATCCACTTCGCTATTCTTAAACGAAGATATGCATGTACAACAATTGGTAGTAGGGATGACAGATTTTACAATGAATTCGGCCACGTAATAAATAACTGAATCAATTATTGTTTCAGAGTAAATGTCATTTACAAGTATTTCTTCTTCTAAATCAAAATCTTCCTCTTGAGCAATTATAACATTAATTTTTTTTTTGCAATACTTCAATGAAGTTTTGTTTGCTCATACTATCCTTTTCGAAAATATTCTTGAAATCTGCTATAGTTATACTTGGTCGGAACTCTGATGCCGTGCAGTTACTAACTTTTGGTGGTCGAATGAGACAATAGGAGGATAGCATGCGGTAAACTTGCATGAATGTTGTAAACGTTGGGTGATCGTTCTGTCTACAAACTTGACGGGCGATTCCGAAGAAATTCTGAAAAATAATTAAGTTGGCTCAGATATACTAAGACGTGAAGAAACTACAAGCACCTCAAGAAAATCCTGATTTAATTTTCCCGTTAACACATACTTGAAATTACAATGTTCTAGTAAATATCTAGCTAGTTCTACAGTTGATTGTAAAGTAACCCTTAAACCTTGTGAAGTGGATTGAGTTAAGAAGGTATTTCCATAATTTTTACTACCGTTTTCCCAATTGTCCAGCCATTCCATATGATTAGAGAGCTCCTATAACAGGTTGATATTAGCTAGAAGCAAACGTGAAAGCGGTATTAATATAAAAACTTACATCAAAAAGGGCACTACCCGCTATCAGAGCTGCATATTTTCTTTTACTATTTAATAAGTCAGATAAATCATTCATTCTTTTGGTGAACAATATAGTAGGTATTGCATTTGCCAAGGCTACGATCCCTTTCCCTTTATAGTACCTTAATCCATCACACACCGAATTGCTAAATATCTAGAAAAGCAAAGAAAATTAATTTTGGTTAGGAGCTTCGGAAAACTACACCTACATTTTATGTTAAACTGCATAATTTCGCTACCTGTGTTGCTAATTTTACTCTCATTTTCATTAGATTACTAGTATAAACATGAGCTTCTGTGAGTCTGGGACAAACGCGAAAACTAGTGGAAAAATGTGTGTTTTCTTTAAATAAAATTCTATAATGCTCCCATGAAATTTCCCCTTCAGGCGGCTAAAGAAGAAAATTTAGATACAATAAAAACATCTTTACTTAAAGTTTACATTACCTACCTTCAGAATAATTTTTTGTTGAAATCTTGACCTTATGCATTTGATAAGATGAATCCAGTCGGAAAAGAAATATAACTATCGAGTTTCGTGTTTTCGGGAATGCTGACAAGGATGTACAATTTTATTATTTACTTTGCCGAGTTCTCCACATACTCCAAATTCCTTCCACATTTTACGATTTGTTGTCGCACCATCACTTATTATTCTATCTATATAGCATCCGCAACTTTCCAATTTCCTTATTACTTCAAGTGTCAATTTAGCCAACGTTGTACCCTTTGTAGCACCCTTAACGACATAAACTGCAACGGGTTGATGAAAATTTTCGCCTAATGATGAAAACATATAAACGAGAGCATGGTCTGCTAAAAGTGGGCAACCATTTTTCTGTTCCATTTCACAGTCACTTCCAAAGTCCACGATACCGTCATAATTCATTTTCTTAACATTTACCTCCAGACTACTGCGTACCTGTATTTCATCAAAAATTAAAATGCCATGTTTTGTAAATTCT
>MU185358.1:96276-115875 GCA_016904865.1 Pissodes strobi
GTAGTGATGTCTCAGATGGTAATAGAGAACTCGCAATGCAGCGTTATGCCTGTAGATATAACTAGACACAGCATGCACCGGACAAGCGGATAAGAGATGCATTAATGTCTCCGGATGTTGTTGACAACTCCTGCATCTAGTATCCGCCACGTTCGAAAATTAAGCACGGTATACGAAGGTGTTAATGACACCATCCTGGCAGGCCAACAAGAATCCCTCTGTCTCAGACTTCAAGCCAGCTGATCTAAGGAAAGAGAAAGTTAATTCTCGAGATAGATTAAGATCTCCGATGTTCCTGTAGAAAACACCGTGTTGGGGTTTGCTGACGTGATCTTCCAAAAGCAGCCGTTGTTCTGCTGTCTTGACTTGACGTTTCACTTGATCGGGTGCCAACCTCGTAAGGGATTGATCGTCATCTATTGCAAATCTGAGACCTAGTTCATCCGCAGCTTTACTTGCAGCTTTAAAGAGAAAAGCCCCAATACCCGTTGTTTCGTGATCCCGGATGAGTCGCAGTAGTGGGTCCGCACTTTTGAATACCTTGCATGCCAAACTCACAGTTAATATGTTGTGCATTCGTTCCAAACTTAGGAGGCCTCTACCCCCTTGCTGACGTGGAAGGTAAATGCGTGAGACCGATGAGCGTGGGTGGATGCTTCTGTTCATATGCATCATCTTGCGTGTGCTTCTATCCAGTTCCCGTAATTCCTCTCGCTTCCACTTGAGCACGCCAAATGAATACAAGAGCACAGGAACGGCAAGCATATTTGTGGCTGCAACTTTGTTGATTCCGGAAAGCTGGGACTCCCAAATTTTCCGGAGACGCTGCCTATACTTACTTCGGAGCGCTTTCTTGACGTTGTTCGTATCATGCATTTGATGTTGATCGACACCAAGATATTTATACGTTTCGTCTTCTTCTAAGTGACGAAGTATGCTTCCGTCAGTAAGATGCTCATTCTCAGGCTGGTCTACGCGTCGGCCTTTCTGAAGCTTCAGAACGGCGCACTTATCCAATCCAAATTCCATACCGATGTCCCGAGTATATTCTTGCACCACCTTCAGAGACTGCTGTAAATCTCGATCACTAGTAGCATAGAGCTTAAGATCATCCATATAAAACAGATGTGTGACCTTGTGTGTTCGATTTCCTGGTGGACCGCATTGATATCCGCGCATTTTTCGAAGAGCCACCGAAACAGGGAGTAACGAAATGCAAAACAGCAGAGGACTAAGACAGTCGCCCTGAAAGACTCCCCTCCTGAATGCTACCGGCTCTGTTATTACTTTCGTATTTCCAGTTGATATGGAAAATTTTGATTTCCAGAGCGGCATAAGTTGTTCGATGCATTATTATTATTATTATTATTATTATTATTATTATTATTTACAGTTAATATTCGTCGCAACGTTCCTGGGGCTCCGACACGCCCAGGGCGTTACACGAAAGGCCTAGTCGTAGCGAAGATCACTCATTGCGTCCGCTCGGTCAGTGATCTTCGGCCAAGTTCATTTGCCTCAACAGACGGAGTGACCCAAGGACTACCGCTTTCTGCATCCTCATCACTAGTTGTTTTGACGAGTCTCGGCAAGCTGGTATCTTCTGCAGTTCCGTGAGCATCGAGTCCTTGATTCCTCCTAAAACACCGACAATTAGGACCATTTTTAATCTACATTCGGGGTACAGTCTTCGTAACTCGCCAATGAGTGGAATGTATTTGGCACGCTTTTCCCGCTCCTTAATGAGAATGTTGGTTTCTGCTGGGGCAGAAAACTCAATAACAAACATAGAGTTGTTCTGTGTGTCTAACAGTACTATATCGGGCTTGTTTGCCTGGAGCCTGGTTGTTGTGGGAAAACCGTAATTCCAGTAAATGCGGCAGTTGTTGTTTTCCACAACCGCTTCTATTTCGTCTGGGGCGTATGGCAAGACTGGTGTCTCATCGATACCGTAGTGATGTCTCAGATGGTAATAGAGAACTCGCAATGCAGCGTTATTATTATTATTATTATTATTATAACAATAATGCAATCGCGCCATCTGCTTTCACATTTCATGAAGCCAGACAGATATAGCATGGATCTTCCTTTCCTCGTCTATTACTTCGGACCTTTTTTTTATCATTTAGTTGAGCGTCTTTTCGTTGCTTGTCTTTGATTCTAATACCGAAGATGTTTGAAAAATTTGTATGCGATTACTTAACATCCTCTATACAGTTGCAGCTAATCAGCCAGTAGTTTGGCTTTGTGGCAAGTTGAACAACAGAAGTAAATCTATTGGCATTTGTTGATTTGCTGGGGGAGGCTTTGGAGGAGGGATTTCATGTGCATGCTGTTCACATAAACTCCTCCAACGCCTTCGACCGGGTGAATTACAACCTGGTTTTTTATAAGTGCAAGGCATTTGGAGTGGCGGGCGTGCTTTTGGAATGGTTGATCGCTCTCGGGTTGTTAGAGTTAACAGCTTGGGGTCGGGAAAAATTCGAGTGACTTCTAGTGTACCGCAGGGCTTACTCGTTGGACTTTAAAGTCTATATAAACGATATTGCCGACTGTTGTTGTGTGTTGACGTCCAAATCTAAACAATCAATAGGCGGAAATAAATAATTTTTTGCGAAAATATAAATAATATTTAAAGGAGAGCATTCTTGGTGAGCTGCCATTATCCTGAAAAACCTACACTTATTAACATAATTAATTGTTAGATAATAAAGGAGGAAACACATTATCAGTATGTCAATTTGCATTCAATGCACCATTGCTTCAATTTATAAATTACTCTCCTTAATCTTATACTCTTAATAGCAGAAACCATTTTTCATTAACTGGTTCAAATACCAATTTTTAGAACATTAACCGTTAACTAAATTATTTATACAGTAAAAGTTTGTGTTTTCTCATTCAACTTCCACTGATACAATACAAACTTCAGTAAAGCATTAAATAAGGTATAGAGAGAGTATATATAAATTTATTATGAATCAGGGGATCCTGTCAAAACAAGAATTAATGGGGTTTCAGGGTAAATAGCGAAGTTCTTTAATAAAATGAGAGATTAATTACCAATCCATTTTCTCACTAATGATACTATATTGTAATATATTTCTGTTGAATTTAAAATGAATAATGCAGTAGTAATTTGTAGAAAATATTTAATGGCCATCGAGATGTTTGATATATTTTCCTAATGTAATTTGTAAGATGTAATAACGCCAAAAGCTGAAAGCAGGCGGAATATCCATACTAGGAGGAAATTATAAACTTGTTGAGGCAGTTTTAAACGTTGTTCTTCTTCTGCAATTTATAGAGAATTGCAAACCAAAATCTGTTCAACCCTATTCCTTGCAGTTGATTACATAGAAAGTGTCATTTTATTTTCATTGTTGCCATATTTAATTTAATGTAATTAACCATGGGCGTGGACAGGATTTTATCTCAGGGGGGGGCGAACCGTGGACAAGATCGCAGCAGTACACATCGGACGGAGGCTAAGCCGCCGAAGGCGGAAAAATTTTGGAGGCGTCAAGTCCAATTTTTACCCAAAACTCGTTAAAAAACAAGGATCCGGCACCCCCTTGAATCGCATGCCACGAATCGTATGTTGCAAAATGAATTGATTAAATTCCCAGGGGGGCTTTGCCCCCCCCCCCCCCCCCCCCCCCCCGCCTGTCTACGCCCATGTAATCAACCAACTTAAAAGAGGTTTAGTTTGGAAATTATTTTTATTAAAAAAAAAAAATAAATAAATTGGCATATGATAATAGAGACATCAGAAATCTAAGTAAAATATATTACAATCTACTCAGCTATTTCCATTTTACTATTCAAAATAAATATCACCTTTCGACAACAATCTAAAGATGATATCTTTATCATACTACTTAACAGCGCTTCAAAATTTCGTGTGATGATAGAAATGTGTAAATATTTGCCTCGGTTCCCAAATTGTTTTAATGTTTTTTAAATCACTCAGCAGCTTTCTTATTAGTGAAGATAAAAGGTAGGTTCAAATTGGAAAATTGTTTGATAAATTATAGTGAATTTTAATGCTATAACGCATTTTTTTTGTAGCCTTCGGTATACGGGGTGTGGCAATAAATTATTTTTTTTAAATGAGACGCCCTGTATATTTTTTCATTTTTAAATTTCCTGAACAATTAGCTTTTCAAAACTATCAACCACTCTTTCTATATCTTGTATAGTTTTGGCGGAATTTCGTTCCTTCGAGGAGTAACTTGACTGCTCTCGGAGTTATAAAAAAATCTCTATCCCATGGCAAAATCAGCAAAGTAAATTAAGCTCAAGAACACTCGTACGATGGACCCATGCACCAAGGCATCACCAGTCAATATCAAAAAGCAAGAGGACCATAATGACGAAGCAAATTTTCGCTTAATCATGCGAGAGGCGAAAGAGGCTATGGCAAAGTATAAGACAGAGAATATACAACAAAAATATAAGAAAAGTACCATTAGCAAGGACAACGACGTAGAGAAAAAATTACTAGCATTGTTTGAGGAAAAAAGTTACTAGCAAATTATTATTTTAAAACACAAGTATCTTACCTTAGATAATAGAGACAATCATCCTTGTGCGAGGAGCAAGGAAAAAATAAGCAGTCTATGCAGATATAGAGAGATATAGCTAGAATATAGTTACAATTTAAAACGCAAAGTGTTAGAGATAAGTACCGTATTGCGAAACTCATAGCAAAAGCACTTGGGCGTTAAAATAAGGAAAATTGAGGAGTAAAATGAAGAAATGTGTAACTAGGAAATAGACTTACCGTTGTAATCGCAAGTGTTCACACATTACAACCTTTTAATCCAGTGTTTAACGATAGTACCATATTGGGAAAGTCACAGAAAACACACATAGCCATTTAGTTATAAGATACATTAAAGAGTTATATTACTGAGAGTACGAAAATTATAATATTGAGCTACAATAAAGGAGAATCTAGAAAGCAAAATTATATACTGCGACCTGTATATAATTTTGCTTTCTAGATTCTCCTTTATTGTAGTTCAATATTATAATTTTCGTACTCTCAGTACTATAACTCTTTAATTTCTCTTATAATTAAATGTTGGAATGTTGTAGCCAACTGTCGCAGAGGGAAGATCATAATAGACACTTGGGCAACATGACGACCTAGGAGATGAAACTGGAATCCACATAGGGATACATATGTATAGATTTATATATAAAGTTAAAAGGAAAAGTAGACAGTATACGAGAAGATAGTATACGAGAATATAGTAATAGAAATAAAGGGAAATAAGTTAAATAGTATGGCACAGGTAGCAGTGATAAGTATCATATGGAGAAAATCACAATTTAGGAGGAAAAATTAGCGAAAAAGCGTCACAAAAGTATCTGCAGATACACTACGTAGAGTTTGATAAAACATTAAAAGATTAAAAATAAGCCAACATAAATAAGGGATTATATAAAAGGCATTAAGGTAAAGAAAGAAAATAAGGACCCTAAAAATATAGAAACATAAAAATAGCGAAATAAAATAGCATATATGGATAGAAAAAAACTTAGATTAAGAAAATATATATAAGAATAGGTCAACATAAAGATAGAATAATTAATCATGAATGGAATAAGAAGAATTACAGTCGTACAGTACATCCAATTCTAAATCCACACAACCATACAGTCAGCAGCATCAATCTCGCAAAAGGCACCTATTATTAGTATTAAATAAAACATAAGTATCTATCATGTTATAAATACTCAGCGAAAAACTTGTAGCTTGTGTGAGGTAATTTACACCGAAAAACAAGCATTAGCCTTCTTAGAGAATGCGCATAATCTGGGAGGGACAATACTAATTAAAAATACTAATATCCATATCAAATCATCAGTTAAGACAATATAATTGACGTCAGTGTAAATAACCCATACATGTATTAAATACCCACTGTTTTAATATTGTTCGATCTCAGCAATGTTTACTTTTTCGATATTATATAATCACAGTCGACAATTATTATAAACTAGACCGTACAAATTAATGTTATTAAATTTCAATAAGCAGCAAGTCCAAGAACAAGGTTAAAACCATACCAAAACTGCTGGGAAATTCAAACCACTATCTATCACAAGGACATTCATTATGTCACATATTTCAAAAAATAAACAGCCAAGCGACTGCGGCGATCAACATGAAAGATGCTGACGGGGAAATATATCGGTTAAAGTATCAAATGCAATTGTTTATATATTTTAGCATAAGTTTAAATATTATGACTACAATATATCTATTACGGATAATATAAATTATGGTTTATCAGATGGCAATAAATAAATAAGGGACGTTATTATTATTACTAGAATCCATCATCAGAATTACTTCTCAATTGGTTTAAGCACCAATATATATTTTATTAATATTTACAACAATGCAATGTTCCATTTCGGTTTTACGTACACAGTGGATCAACTAAAATATTTGCATATGTTTAACGCAACTACACATATAATTATTTAGTATACGTATGCTGTATGATTCAAATGATAATTATCATTCAGAATTACAAAAATGTTATTCCGGGTTTCAATCCGATCGTCAGTAGAACTGGTTGTCTCACGACGTTTCGCCAACATCCCAGTTGGCATTTTCAAGTGTTGCTTCCTTGATGGCTGCTTGACTCGAACTGAGCTCCCTGGTCCGTGCCTGGCCTTTTATAGGCTGGCGTCTGCGCAGATTGTATCTTGGTTCTGCTTGGATATGTCCGAATTCCTGTGTTTCAGTTTGTTGTCTATGTGTTCGTTCCTCTGATGTGGTTAATTTTAGTTGTTGTTTTTTAATGATGCTTTTCCAGGTGTTGGAAATATTTTGTGCATCATCTCTCCTATTGATATGTATTCTTTTTTCTATCTCTATGGCTTCTCTGATCGTGCGTGTTCGAAAATGCTTTATGGGAGCGATCTGTTTTGCTTCCTGCAAATTTATTGTGTGCCCTGTTTCTTGGTGGTGCTGAAAGAGAGCTGAGGTGGTTTGTTTGTTTCTTGTGCTGTTCATGTGCTCCTGTACTCTGGCAGAGATTATTCTGTTTGTTTGGCCGATGTATTCCATGTCACAGTTCTTGCAGGGGATGCTGTATACCCCGTGGTTTTCCAAAGGTATTTTGTCTTTGGGGTTGCCTATAATCTGGTGGATCGTTGTTGGTGGTTTATAGATTGTTGTTATTTCGTGTTTCCTTAGGATTCTTCCAATTACGTATGTTACGCCTTTTATGTATGGTAGTTGTCGGTCTGGATTCATCGTACTCTTTTTTGTTTGTTGTTGGGTTTGTAGCACGCTTAGAAGCCTTTTTGATGTGGTGTTCTTTGTAGTTGTTTTGTTTTAGAGCTCTTGTGATGTTGTGGAGTTCTTCTGAGCGATGTGAGGATTTGGTTAATTGGATGGACCTGGAGATCAGAGTATCGGCTACTGATTGTATCTGAGAGGGATGATGGTGGGACTCTGCGTTTAGGTACCTATTGGTATGGGTTGGTTTCCTGTAGACTGTGTAGTCGATGGATAAGTCGTCTTTCTTTATAATTAATAGATCCAGGAAAGGCAGTTGTCCGTTTGCTTCTACCTCAAGTGTAAATTGTATTCGGTGGTGTATTTTGTTGAGCTCTTCCAAGAATAGGTCTAGATTGGCTCTACCGTGTGGCCATATAATGAAAATGTCATCCACATACCGTTTCCAAAGGCTTGGCTTCATTTGGGCATTCTTCAGAGCTTCAGTTTCGAAGTATTTCATGAACAGGTTGGCGATGACTGGAGAAAGTGAAGATCCCATTGAGGCACCGTCTGTTTGTCGATATCTATTGTTCTCGTAAGAAAAGTAGGTGTTCTTGAGGCAGTGTTCTGAGAGCTCGATGACGTAGTGTGGAAAATCCTCGTTCATGGCTATTTGATCTAGGGCTTCGTCGATTGGTATACTTGGATATAATGATTTGATATCTAGGCTGGTAAGGATATCGTCTTTTTGTAGTTTTAGGTCCTTAATCATGTTGGTTACATGTTTGGAATTTTTGACGTACGAGTCGGCTGTTTCACTTGCTGGTTGCATGATTTGTGCTAGGTATTTTTCTAGGTTTTGGGTAGGCGAATCCACTGCACTTACTATAGGTCTTAAAGGTACTTCTTCTTTATGGATTTTTGGTAGTCCATTCAGTTTGGGACATCTGCTTGATTTTTCTCGAGGGATTATGCGTTTTTCGATTTCTTGTCCTAGGTTGGCGGCCTTGATTTTGCTTTTTGTTGTTTTTTCCAGGTATGTTGTCGGGTCCCTCTGAGTTTGTTTGTAAGTGTTGTCTTCCAGAATTTGTTTCATTTTGTTTTTGTATTCATCTGTGTTCATTATTACTGTGGCGTTTCCTTTGTCTGCGGGTAAAATCACAATGTCTTCGTTCTTTTTTAAGTTTTGAAGTGCCTTGATTTCTGAGGGTTTGATGTTGGGTTTCGGTGGTTTGCTGCTTCTTAGGATGCGGGCTACATCTTGTCGTATTCTCTCAGCTTATTCCTTAGGCTTCTGGTGAAGAGATGCCTCGATGTTCGAAATTATGTCCTCTGTGGGAATAGTTTTTGGTGTCACTGCGTAGTTGAAGCCTTTACTTAAAACTTGTTTTTCTTCTTCCGAGAGCTGGTAATTCGAGATGTTGTGTACGACCTTGTTGATTTCTGCCGGCTTTGTTTCATGTTGCGTCCTTTGTTGTAGATGGGCAAATTTCTTCTTTTGTTTGTTGGTTTTGTAGTCCATATCGGCTTCTCTTCTCCAAGTAGAGGTTTTATCGATGTTGTCCCAGAGTAGTGGATGAATCTGCCTGCTGAGTAGTATGGTGGTTGTTTGTTGTTGGGTTTGTAGCACGCTTAGAAAAAAGAGTACGATGAATCCAGACCGACAACTACACTACCATACATAAAAGGCGTAACAGACGTAATTGGAAGAATCCTAAGGAAACACGAAATAACAACAATCTATAAACCACCAACAACGATCCACCAGATTATAGGCAACCCCAAAGACAAAATACCTTTGGAAAACCACGGGGTATACAGCATCCCCTGCAAGAACTGTGACATGGAATACATCGGCCAAACAAACAGAAGAATCTCTGCTAGAGTACAGGAGCACATGAACAGCACAAGAAACAAACAAACCACCTGTGTAGGGAACGAAGATGGAAGGTCGCCTTTTCTCCGACCTTCCATCTTCGTTCCCTACACTTAACACACGTAATACCATCCTTGTTCACATGAAAAATTTAATAAAACTAGATTAAGAACGTATGTCTTTATTTAAAAACAAATCGAATTGTTCGGTGACCTTGCTTTATTTCACCTGAAAGTAGTTTAACTAGTTTAGTAGGTTAGCTGTAGCACGTGGTTTCTAGAAATGTCATAAATTAAGATTATTTAAAATTTTGGCGGTTTGAGGATGAATCCTCCTGTATTTTGTCTGGAGCACCCGTTCTTTATGTAAACCCACTTTGGTAAGAACTTTAACTAAAAATAGTTAGCACTAGTTGCTATTTATTTTGTATTTTTCCAGAAGTCCTGACGATGAGTTAGAATAAACTCGAAAGCTTGACATATCAAAAAAGGGTTTTTCCTTATCCCTTAAGGCCAATAACATTGAAGACTGCATCCCCATGATCCTAGTTTAGATTTATATATATATATATATATATATACGCACATTATATTAAAATAACCTTAAGATAAGAAGAAAATGTCAATGTTATGCACTCATATCTTGTTTCTATTTGTTACATGTATATGAAGCACAATTCAATGTCAGCCTACAACGCAGTCAGATGAAGTTCTGAGACAAATAACAGCCAAATGGGGACCTACGACAAAGGATCTTGAATTTAGTAGGGACCTTGATCCATGGACCGAACTAGGCCATCGACCAGAAAGTTTAAAGTGCTCAAATATAACTTAAATTTAAGTAGATACGGAACGATATGACTATTTGAATATTGAGGACAACTCGTTAATATTTAAGGAGGTTCCACTCTTTTAAACATACCTACTCATCAAAAATAAGTTTTTGATCTTCTCTACGATAAAAGAGTTTTTTAATTATTTCTTTGGCAATCACTAACAAATATTTATTTATTAGGGAGATTCTTTTCTTTTTGAACTTTTTAGCCGTAAAAGATGTTTTGCATAATGGACCATGGATGGAGGGGGCATGTGTAAACTAAATCGTATTCACTAAAAAACAACACTCAGTCTAAAGTTTAAACTTGATACTTGGCATTGAATGATAAAATATTATAATTATTATCTAAACATGTTTTTAAAATAATCAGTAAACTTTCAACAAAGTTTAGTATAAAAGAACGTGCAAATAGAGTAAACGACAACTTATCTGGTTAAGTAGTACCTTTTAGTTAAGGCAAACGCTTTCTGGTAACAATTTGAAACCCTCCAAACTTGGTCATCTGGTTGAGTAGTACCTTTTAATTAAGGCAAACGCTTTCTGGTAACAAGTTCAACCACCCCTAAAGTTACGTCAGTGAAAAGTAAACTAAAAAGTAAAGTGAACCATAAATCAAAGTGAAATTAAATTAATGCCTACCAGCATAAATTAAACTAATTAACCCTTAAAATCTAACGTAAACCAAAAGTACTTTCAAGGGAACCTCAAATTGTTTCAAGGGATCCAAATAGGTCGACTCCGGTCAGTCCACATCGAATGGTCATGCGTTCTACGCTATTCTGGTAAATTGTATTCAAACATAGTTATCATTCTAAGTGCATACCTTCCTGTATTTATATCAAACCTGGAGCCCAATATACGTACAGTTTGTTTCGAAGTAAGCGAGTCATTATTCCGTCTGAGTTGCGCCGCCTGCAAGAGCAAAGAGGAACGCCGCCAATAATTAGGCTCAGCAACCCGTAAATTGGGAAGCGCCCAAATTCTTCTTTGACAATATTTTTTCCACCACTAGCTTTAACATCAACCATTATTGACTGATTTTTTACTTGAGAGTTGATTTTCTTTACCTCTTGGAAAAATACAGGCACAAAAGTGTTCATGCACACCTCATTCCCTAATTAAATAGCTAACTACTACCAATAAACGATATAAATCGATCAAACAAAAAATTATGGAACGTTTGACTCTGAATATCTTTCATCTTTTCTAATAAAAAATTCACGAATTTTATCTTCTCACGACAGTAAAAAATAATCACTGAAAAGCAGAGCTTATAAAAGTCTTCATACAGTTTTAGATATTAGCTTAAGCAGGCGTGTGTCAATAAAAAATTGAACAACTGAAATGTTTAGTAATTATCTTTTTTTACTACTAACATGATAAATCACCATTATTTACTCCATTCCTCAAATGAGAAGTAACATTTCTCACCCTAGGTAAATAATAATATTAAAAAAAACCTAGGTCAATAATGAAACGGAAAATGTCATTTAAGTTTCAACTTGTTAGTTTGACAACTAGTTGTCATTTCGGATTATTTGAAAAATGAGTAGGAAATGATTAATTTCAAAATCTAATCAATTCAAATAATGATAAGGATTGTGTCAGCGCTATTAGTAAAAAATTATATACAGTATGACTCACTTTTCATGACTCCCCATAATATTCTTATTAATAATGCGATTTTGTCAAAATTTAGATGGAAAGAAGATACTTTGTATGTATGGAGCTGTCAGGAGATTATTAAATTCATTCTGTCAGTTAGACAACTGAACTTCCAGGCTACCTGATATTTCGAACTATTTGAAAAATAAGTAGAAAATGACTAATATAAAAATCAAATCGAATCAAATATGGTAATATATCAGTGTTAGTAGTAAAAAAAATTCTATATATACCTCGGTTGAGAACATATATTTAGTATTAAATATATGGTTGAGAAGGCCATTATTAACCTCGCACATTATATCCTTCGGCGCTACGCGCCTCAGGATATAAAAGTGCTCGGTAAATAATGGCTTACTTCTCAACCTAGGTATATAATATACTATTTTCCACTCCTTTACTTTAATTGATTTATTAGACATTCACTACTAGGATCGTAATGAATTGCATTACGATACTGACGTTTCATTCCTAAACTGGGGTTTAACCAATCAAGAATCAACATCACAGTGATATTCGCTCAATACCAAAGAGAGCCATGATCATGACAGATCTAAAATTTATCAATTTTGACAGTTCGTAGTCAATTTGCATAGTAAATTTTAAAAATTAAAGATTATTTTTCATTATTATGACTGGTCGTAGAAAACTTAGTGTATGCAACTCACATTTAATGGCTATTAAGGCCCTCACATTCGATACGACACTCGCCTACGGCTCATATCGTAACCCTCATGCCCATGTCTTAAATCTTCATGGCATAATATACTATTAGTATTTGTGGAGTATCTTAGTTCAGGTGACGTAGCATTTTCAAATTTTGTCATAAACAAATGCTACAGCTTTGCTTAGTTTATATTTATTTTTATTTGCAAACATAATTTAGATTGGATTATTCCAATATATATACAGTGTATAAAGTACATTACCTTGTTTTACCTTGGAAGTTATTGAATATATTTTTTATATTTATATTTAGGTCTTAGTATGATACACTAGCTACTTATTATATGATAATAACATCAGGTCGAATTTTTATCCCTTTCGGAGTAGTAGGTGCACGACTAGGTTTCGGAAACATCTTTCAAAGGTTCTGTTTAATGTTAATAATCTGAACAGCATTTCCTTTATGGTTTATTATAGGCTCGGAAATAGATGTTTTTAAAACATAGCAGGATGGTGTATACCATGTGTTTTTTCATTAGATTTCAAAAAAGGGCATTATAGTTTTCTTTTCCATTATGGGAAATAAGATTTATCGGGCTTCTATTCGACGTATTTAGTATACTCTCCATAGTCTTTGTGACGTGTTGAGTAGATTTAGATTTTGTAATCCTTGTCCAAAGATATTTAGAAAGACGGCCGATTACGACCATCATCATCATCATACATTTATTCTTTGTTAACATTATCACAACTGCATGACCTAAATTAAATACGTCTTAAGTTACTATCTTAACCTAGAGCCTGTTGTTGTGCCTGTCGTTGTTCAATTAACGCGTTGGCCAACAGGACACATCTTCGCACACACACTGCTTGTCGAGTGCCATTGGATCTCCCTTTGCCACAGAAAAAGAAAGCGATAGTTGAGTGTACGACTTGTGACGGATAATAAAACTACTGAAATATCTACAGATAATAATGATGCATATCCGTTAAGGACATTAAGTAAATATGACGAGCGGAAACGTTCCAAAGTAAATGCGTTATTTTCTCAAGAGTCAGAAAATTTGAATAAAAAACGTCTTCTGTTTTATTGAATAAATCCAGTCGTATGCAGTCCAAATACTGGCAGAGATTGTTTTGCATATCATGTCATGGTGTCCCACAGGGCTCTGTCTTAGGTCCCCTTTTATTCTTAATCTACATGAGTAACCTTTTGGCCCGGAACAACTCGGGATAATTTACAATGTTTGCAGATGATATTACGGTGCTTTGGAGCAGGAATGATCCTGCTTTCTTGGGAAGCATTGTGACTGGGGACTTGTTTGAAATCAAAGAATGATGTGATGCAAACTATCTGACACTGAATGTAGCGAAGACTCACCGGATGATGTTTAGATGCAATGTCAACGATGTCTACCTTGATTCTGCGTTGAGGACTGGAGTACAGGTGAACAGGTTTTGGGGCATTTATATTGATGAAGGACTGAAATTTGATAGGCATGTATGTAATCTAAATATAAAATTATCTAGAGGATTTTTCGCATTGAGGGTTTTGGTATATGAATTGAATCCTGCCATTGTGAGAAATGTATATTTTGCACTCATCGAATATGTCATATATGCTTATGGGGTTCTTGTTCTGATCAATTATTTAACTCGGACTTTGTTTGGCAGAAGCGAGCGATACATGTTATTTGCAGAGCAAATAATAGAGACTCATGCAAGTCGCTCTTTATCTCACAAAAATTTGTAATATTTCCAAGTGCATTTATTCTGGAGACAGTGTGTTTGGTACACCAGAAATATAAATTAAAATTAATAATGGTTCACTCTTCTGATACCCACTTCATCCCTAACGAAGAACTCATTTATCTTTAACAGCAAGAAGCTGTTTAATCACCCCCACGCCGAAGAAAAAATACAAATAAATTTAGAGCAAAGTTGAAAATTTTGCTTGTTGAGAGAGTCTACTACTTAATTGGAGAATTCCATAGCTACTTCCTGTAGTATTTGTGTATTTTCGACAAAGTCTTTATAATTTTAATTGTATTTTCATGTATTACTTAAATTATTTGTGATATTTTTGTGCTAATTTTTATTATCATTTTGACTATTTATGAAGTTTGTTATATGTATCGAATCTCTTGATATGTTGTGAGGGCCTTCGCGAACATAGCATAGGCTGTTTCAGTATTATTCAGTTCAATATTTTTTGAGAATATTTTTTAAAATGATAAAAATAACTGCATTTCTCTGGTAAGTCTCAAAATTCCTAGCTGCGCCATTGTTTCCATGACATTCGTAATGCGCGAGATATGGCTATCGACAGTAAGTAAAATATGCACTAAGTAGAGTCCTATCAGAAACACACAGGTCCTACGGGAGGGTCCGTTTGTATTAACTTTTCTTCAAATGTGCGTTCTGCTAGTAGGACGATATCTATGTACAAAAATCGTATCAGCAGGATAATCACTTGTACAGGGTGGGCAAATAAGCGAGGTAAGCGGCTGTATCTCAGCAACTACTAGTCGTTGAGACTTGCGGTAAAAATTATATAACTAAAGTGACCAAAAGAAAACACTGGAAATAATTTTCAAGTTCATACCTCTACCGCTAGGGGGCGCAATAGCTATGGTCGGGTAGAAAAATGCATTTTACTCAAATTTTTTTTATTATAAGTTGATAAAAGAATACCATCACTGTAATCCTCGTGAAATTCCGCATCTTTTTTGTTTATCACTTTTGATTGTAGGGCATGAAATAAGGGCGAGGTGGGGGAAGGAGAAGTCTGACTGATTTAAATGCCTATAACTTTAGTTTGACGCAACATATTTGAGCAAACTAGGTCTCGTTTGAGAGAGAAAACCTTGCTTATTAAGAACAAAATATACCCATGACAAATTGGTATTTGCTGTTCCCGCTAGGGGGCGCCTATTCAGGTGTTCATGTTTTTTCCATTTTTCTCCGAAATTTCAAATATACCATTATTTTAACAGAAAGAGAAAGTAGATCAAATTTGCAGGAAAAACCCTCTAAACCGCATATCGATAACTTCACGCGTACAGGAGTTATTGCCAGAAGAGCATTCTTTAACAATGCATGCATTGGAAAACAAATTATTTTTCGAATTTTTATGGTCAAGCATGCCATGCCTAAAGTAAAAAATTTTTTATTAACAGAAATAATCAAAACGATCATGAAAATAACATTAATGCTACTATAATAATAACATAATAGAAAATAAGCTCGGAAATAAGTGTAAATTGTGACTTAGGGCTGCTCCAATATTTTAAGTAATTTGGTGCAACAATTGAACGAAGCTTATCTCAAGTAACCAGTTTTAGTATAATAGTTATCGTGATCTTTCTCCTAAATTAAAATAACAGCCAAAAATTTGGAAATATGAGTAGAATAAAATCAAAATTTTGCCCTTTTTCTGACGAATTTCGGAGTCAGTAATTCTGCACACGTATGTTTTTATACTTTTTCACATTTAATAGGCCGTAGAAACGAAACTAACCCAAACTTCTTTGAAAGAAACGTCAAATTATTAATGTCCTGGCATACATAGAGTATAATAGGCAGATAGGAACTAGGGCATTATCTTCAAACTTGGGTATAGCAGGAACTACTGTTCGTAATATTTTAAAATACTACGGGTAAATTCACTACATTAATTACCATACACTTCTTCTTCAACTGCCAGCGGCTGAAATCGAAGAGGCAATTTTCTCCACCCAACAAAGATTGAAACAATGTGTACAGCATGATGGGAGGCAGTTTGAAAACATGAGACATTAAATTGAAATGTTTTATTCGAATTCGGTCCTTTAAATGATTGTTTAATAATTATTTTTGATAATATATATTTTTTTATAATGGCCATGGCATGCTTGACCACAGAAGTTCGAAACTTATTCGTTTTGTCAATGCATGCATTGTTTAAAAATGCTCTTCTGGCAATAACTCCTGAACGCGTGAAGTTATCGATATGCGGTTTAAAAGTTTTTTCCTGCAAATTTGATCTACTTCCTGTTTCTGTTAAAATAATGGTATTATTATATTTGAAATTTCGGAGAAAAATTTAAAAAACCATGAACTTTTGAATTGGCGCCCCCTAGCGGGAGCAGCAAGTACCAATTTATCATGGGTATATTTTTTTCTTAATAAGCAAAGTTTCCTCTCTCAAACGAGACCTAGTTTGCTCAAATATGTTGAGTCAAGTCAAACTAAAGTTATAGGCATTTCAATCAGTCAGACTTCTCCCTTCCCCCCCGCCCTAACTTGATGCCTACAATCAAAAGTGATGAACAAAAAAGATGCAGAATTTCACGAGGATTACAGTGGTGGTATTCTTTTATCATCTTATAATAGTTTTGAGTAAAATGTATTGTTCTATCCGACCATAGCTATTGCGCCCCCTAGCGGTAGAGGTATGAAATTAAAAATTATTTCCAGTGTTTTCCTTTGGTCACTTTAGTTATATAATTTTTTACCGCATGTCTCTACGATTAGTAGTTTCTGAGATACAGCCGCTTACCTCGCTTATTTGCCCACCCTGTACCGGGTGGTCAGTTAAGAAGGGCACTCGGCCATATCTCGAAAAGTAATTATCGTAAAGACTTGCGGTAAAAAATTTTGTGACTAAAGTGGCCAAGAGAAAACGCTGGAAATTATTTGTACGTTTCTAAAATGGCCGCCAGGTGGCATACGCGCTATCTGGAATTTGAAAAGTTGTTTTTTTTCCAAATTTCACCAATTAAGAATACTTGAAATGCAGCTAGTTTTAAGGCTGAGACAAATGTGATTCTTTTTTGTTAACAACTTTTTGCTCTATCTATTCAATTAAAGTGGTAGGCGATGTTCAAATGTTTTTCCAAACAAATGTCTATAACTTCAAAATGGCTTAACGGATTTCAACAAACTGAGTGTCGTTGTAAAGAGCTTTTCTTAAGCTGTCAGATGCTATCTGAACAAGCTGATTGCGATTGCTTACGTTGCCGCTAGAGGGCGTTTTCTGACATAACCACAAATAAGACAGATTTTCTCAAAACTTTTAAATGCAACGATATTACTTTTTTTACAGCCAAAGATAGCCAAATGATAGCTTAACACGTCAGTGAAAACCGCATCTCAATATCTCTTTTCTAATCTAAATTATCAATAAAAGTAATTTAAAATACGAAAAAGAATTCATATTTCAGGGAATGTTTCGGTATATATATGTCGTTCTTAATTCCTAATTATAGTTGTTTTACCACAATATATATTATTTTACTGTTAAAATACTAAAATTATATTAAAGATTTGAATAGTAATTAATATCCATTCATTACGTTTGATTTGCTTTTCTGTCCACACAAAATTATAACTTTTTTGAAAAATCAAATATGCTTTGGAAAACAAAGCAGTAATCATTATAATGTTGTTGCCTAGTTGTCAATCATATTAAGATTGCAGCTATTTATAGTGTTTGACATATTTTGGTGTTTTTATTCGTAAAAAAGTATGCCTTTTCCACCTGCAGAAGTGTTTGATATGTTTTGTACTTATTTTCGATGCAATGATAATGCAACGGTTGCCGCTAGAGTCTGTGCGGTGGAGTATCCTGAAAGGCGTCATCCGACTGTCAAGCGTCATTCATTGGTTTTTAGATAAGTTCGACATTATATCGATAAAATCTGGTTAGTTTAATAATATTTTATAAAACAGAAGCATAAAGTGACACTTTTTTATAAATAACGGTTGTAAAAAAAATATGTTTTTCTTGCAGGTTACATCCATATCACATTACTCTACACCAGAAATTAACGAACGACGATTTCGACAGTAGATTAGATTGTTGCCACTGGCTATGGAATATGATTAAAGAGCATCCTGAGATTCTTTTACGAATTTTATGCACAGATGAGGCAACATTTCGTAGCGATGGGAGAGTAAACAGACACAATATGCACTATTGGTCACACACAAATCCCAACTGGATGCAGCAGATTCAAAACCAAGGACGTTGGTCTGTAAACGTTTGGTGCGGGATTATAGGCGGTAAAATTATAGATTTTCAGTGAACGACTTAATGGAGACACCTACCTAAATTTCCTAGAGAATGAACTTCCAGTCCTTTTGAAAAATGTCCCTCTCGAAACTCATCGTAATATGTGGTTTCAGCATGATGGGTGCCCAGCTCATTACACAGCGAGAGTTCGCGATTTCTTAAATAGGACTTTTCTGGGAAACTGGATAGGACGAGGAAGTTTATTTTCATGGCCACCAAGGTCTCCGGACCTAACTTGTTTAGACTTTTATTTATGGGGGCGACTAAAAGATCTGGTCTATGTGACTCGACCCACAACATGGGAAGATCACAAATGCCGTTCGTAGCATCTCAGTGGCTGAAATCGAAGCAAGCGTGCTGACGACACAACAAAAAATCCAGTCCTGCATTGAACAAGATGGCCATCATTTCGAACATTTAGGCCCTCACTAATTATCCTTACTAAAATATTTTATAATAAATCGATCTTTTTCAAGACTATACTTCTTGCGTTAAAAAGAAGTAGCTTTTAGTGTTTTATTAGTGTTATTGTTCCTCGTTCTTATTGTAGCCTGTTGGCTTTTAAACACACTCCAAATTGTGGCTTTAGAAAATAGAATTTGGACCAGTCCCAGGTCTGGATAAAGTGTGAGGGAAAGCAACAATATATTATGTTAGAAACCTTTAAATATACGGAGTTTAATTTTTTTAACGACCACGATAAATAATAACAAAACAACCTTAAACACTATTTTTCTTATCAGGTTGGCATTTTAGCAGTAAAATAATATATATTGTGGTAAAACAACTATAATTTGGAATTAAAAACGACATATATATACCGAAACATTCCCTGAAATATGATTTTTTTTTCGTATTTTAAATCCTACTTTTATTTATAATGTAGATTAGGAAAGAGATATTGAGATGCGGTTTTCACTGACGTGTTAAGCTCTCATTTGGCTATCTTAAGCCGTAAAAAAAGTGATATCGTTGCATTTAATATTTTTGAGAAAATCTGTTTTATTTGTGGTTATGTCAGAAAACGCCCTCTAGCGGCCACGTACCAATCGTAATCAGCTTGTTCATAGGGCAGCTGATAGCTTAGGAAAAGCTCTTTTCAACCACACTAAGTTTGTTGAAATCCGTTGAGTCGTTTTGAAGTTATAGACATTTGTTTAGAAAAACATTTGAACATCGCCTATCACTTTATTTAAATAGGTAGAGCAAAAAGTTATTAACAAAAAAGAATCAAATTTGTCTCAGCCTTAA
>MU185359.1:0-12324 GCA_016904865.1 Pissodes strobi
TTGGAAATATATTTGTAGTAAAAAGTATTGCAAGTCGACCTAAACTCGTTCGGAAAGTCCTGATATCCTGTTGATTCGGATATTTTTAATTTCAATTTTAGAAATTTTGCATTATTATTTTGGTCGGGAAAGCTTTGAAGTATTGCAAACAATTGCTTATACTTCAATCTGAAGCAAATAAATAAAAACTAATTTATTTACTTTTCCTTAATCATTAAAATAAAATATCACCGTAATCTCCTGGACTATCGTGTGAAAAAAAGGGTTCCTCTGTATGTTTTTAAGGGATGTTTGGAGGCTTTCTTTACTATACAACTTCAATTTATGCATTGACACTTGTATTTTCTTGGACAAATGGAAGAAGGCTTTGTCCGGTTTTTAAGAAGGGGGATAAACAGAATATTGAAAATTACAGGCCAATAATCATGTTTTGGGTCGTCAAGGTAAGGTTGACGTTGTATACACTGCCTTTACGAAAGCGTGCGACACAGTTTCTCATTCAATTTTGCTGAGGAGACTTGGTAATGAGTTTGACTTTAGTGATTCTGTTGTATTTGAATAACTGGACACAATACGTGAGCATAAGGGGCAACTACTCGGAACCGTTTATTGCAACATCGGGCATTCCACAGAGATCAAACCTTGGACGTCTTCTATTTTTGTTAATGGCGATATTGATGTCACTCAACATTCTTCATGCTTACTCTTTGCAGACGATTTGAAGCTTTACTTGGACATTTCCAGTCGGGAGGACGCCTTTTGTTGCTTCAAAATGACCTTAATGGTTTGTATGACTGGTCGGTGGGCAATCGTTTGTTTTTTAACCTTGAGAAATGTAGTGTTGTCTGTTGTCATATATACCAGGAAGTACGATCCTATTATAACTGACTATAGTATTAATAGGTCGTTTGATAGTCAATTGACTTTTAGTAACCTTGTTTCAGATGTTGCCAGTAGAGCAGCTAGGGTGTACGGTTTTGTTGCACGAATTTAGAGATATTAATTGTATTAAGATGTTGTATTCTTCATTTGTGCGCAGTATTCTCGAATACGCTTCAGTTGCATGGAGCCCCTTTTATCAATGTCACAGTTGTGATATTGAGAAGGTGCAGAATCGATTTCTATGGTTTTTGTATTATAGGAAAACTGGTTCGCACAACAATAATACTTTATTATATCTATATAAATTGTTGAACTCACAGATTGATAATTCATCTCTGTTGTTCTTAATATCAATTAATGTGCCTTCCTAAACTACAAGAAATCCCAGGAATTTTTATTATCAAGTTACTCCTAGAAATAATCTTCGGACTAACTCACCCCTGTTCCGAATGTATGATAAGTGTAACCGGATACAACAAAGCTGTGATATTTTTGGGGTTAGATTTAATTATAATCTAATACTAGAATGTTTTTTGAGTCACGAGTTTCTTGTCTTGACACTCACGAACTAAACATCAACGTACGCGGGCTGATGTAAGGTTGAGCTTACGGCCCTTAGTATTAGATTCAGCAGCAATGAGGTATCGCATAATTACATGGGCAATCGTCCTTCAATTAATTTGAATTGTTAATTCGCCAAAGGTTGTTTGTGCCTGCGATTCGGAGATTTAGGGTTTTTTTTTTTAAGCCAGTAGTGTTGTAGGGAAAACGAGAAAACCCTACTGCTCGAGTTTTAATAATTTCTGAAAGGGCTTGCGTGACACCATTACCGACTGACTAGTCGACTTTTATACGTTACTTGTTATATGTAGGATTGTTAATTTGTAGTCCTGAAGTGTTAACATTTTAATTAGACCTGTTCTGTAATTGGTAATTGGATTACTGTTGAATAGGTGAATAAATAAATAAAAAGGAAAAATTAATTTTTATGTAAATTAGGTAATTTTTCGGAATAAATTGTGCGAAGCCTTTAACCAATTTTAAACTCACAAAACGTCAAAATTTAAATAAATATAAAAAATGGAGCAAATTCGAACACGATTTTCTTCTTGATCTCTTGTCAGAATCGTAATGTACAGGGTTATTCATTATATTTTGACCATTGAGGTATTATAAGAAAGGAGACGCTGTAAGCATTAAATACGGCAATTAAAAACGGTATCACTAAGCGTGACTTATGCCGGCACCAATATGGCGGCATGCGCAGAGCCGGACTATAGTAATTTATTGCAAAAATATTTTCTACCCTTAATAGAGAGTAATAAAGTAATAAATAATTTCAACTTTACAATAATTTCGTTTTACATTATTTGCCTGATTTATTAAGGTTACGTTATATTTCCAAGACCAATGTACTAATTTAAAAATATGTAATAACTAAAACATTATTAGGAGAGGTATATATACATTGATTCCATTATTCTTTAGGAAGTCCAAAGGTTAAGAAACAAGAATTACAATTGTGTAGAAAAAAAATAAAGACCCGAAATAAATATATATCAACATATATATACTTGGTAACTTAAAAATAACACATTTTATAATAATTATTTACAATTTATTGCTCAATAAATAACACAATTTTGTTGCTTTTGTGTCGCATACTAGCTGCCTTCTTTTAGTTTGTTTTATTCTTAGAAAGATAAATCATTTGAATATTTAAATATCTTTCGATAATGCTCTTCATCAACAGAGACCTATGATTATCTAATACAGCTTGTGGAATGGCTCCTTATCTTGAAGCTCATGCAGTTGTTTAAAGAACCTCCATTCAATAAGCTCGTTGTCTCCATTCACGATTGATCCTTTGTCACCCAACGTATTCGTTACAAGTTTGATCATGTGACATGGATCTAGCAGTACAACAACTTCATCGTTACTTGTTGGATGTTGGAAACTTGTTTTTAGCGACATATGGTTCAAACTGCAGCCCAGATGGTTCGCCATAGTCAAGTTTGAAGAGGCCCCACCAAATGTCAAGCTGACTACTTTTATCCCAGCTTCGAAACATTTTTCCAGGCATTCTTTTACCAATCCCATTTTTGATTCTGCTTTTATTCCAGCTATTAGGAAATATCCTACTGGAATTTTCCAACTTCCATTAACACAGTTGAGGAGGAAAACTAGTACATTACTAGCTATTGTGGTCTCGTGGGCACCAGTTCCCATGTCTACATTGCCATATGATTTTCCTTGGCTAGGAACCTACTCCTCATGCTGCCTAATAGCCATCTCATCCATGACCAGTGAACAAATAATTGTACTCTCTGAAGCATCAGCTTTCAATTTCAAGGCTTCAAATGCCTCACTAGTGAATCCAGATAATCCACTGGTATTCTGGTACCAACGACTGATTGTTCAGGTATGAGACAAACAAGTATTGAAAGTCCTGCTCACATATTTATAGGCTGCTGGTGAGTAATAATGCAGGGTAAGTGCAAATACCTTAAGTTCCTCTGAATATTTTTTGGCAGCTTTTCCTATACTGTCTTAAGTAGAGCTCCTGAGGACCAGCAAGCTTAGACATCAACATTAAGGTTTCTTCCAGACATTTTCTCTTTTTCAGACTATTTATGCTGCCCTTTACGCTGGAGATTTTCTTGTCTTTTCGAGCTAATTTCCTTTTTAATATGGTTAGTTTAAGCTTTCTTTTTGCACTCACTCTCTTCACACATTGCAGTTTATTCAGCAGTTTTCGTTCTCTTGCCGATAACTCAGTACTGCTTGTAAGGGGGTTATAATGTTTATTCTTGAACTTGCAAAACTTGGAGTTGTGGTACTGATATGGGAGTTGCCGGCTGAATAATGCATGTTTGTGCATTTAATTCTTTTGACAAGCTAGGGAATGGGTCGGTTATATTGATATGATATTCGAATTTTAGGAAGTATCAATGAACCTTGTTGCCATCTGGCTTCACGATGTAATGAAGTACTCGGTACAGCATCACTGATACTCCCAGCAGGTTGAATCCCAGAAGCACATGGTACGACGGTGGTATTGAAAACAGCTCGGGAAACAGGTCGCAACCCAATCTCAACGGGGATAGATCTTTCTTCCTGCAAAGAAATAAACAATAATTCTGAATATTTTGTTTCCAATGATTGTAGTTTATGTAGTTTTCTATTACTTTTTGTGACTTGAAAAGATAAGGGATAAAATTTTGAATCGCATTTTCTTAGTAGATACTTACGTTATATATTCAATCTACCCTCCACATTTCATCTTTCAAAGTGAAACGGTTTGGACTCAGCGAAAAATGGATAGTTTTCACTCTCAAATAATAGGTGAGATCGTGTTGGAAAAAAATGAACTTTTAGTGCCAAATATGGTTATACCCTGCTTACCAAAAATAACACACCATATTCACAATTTTTTTATTTTTTTTCTTATATCAGGCTCTAAAAAATTATTTCTATTTTTTAATTTCAAGGTGTAATTTGCTAGGAAACTAAACGTTTTAAGGGAATGTCTTTTATGAACTAGAATTGTGATAGATTTGACTTTAAATATGTTAATTTACTATCTTATAGACCTATAAAGAAAATAATATCGACCTACCACTTTTGTGCATATTTTATGCTGTTAAATTTTGAACATTGCATTACAATATGAAACACCCTGTATCAATTAGATTTAGCGTTTAAAAACAAACTTTATTTACCTTGTTAAGTCTTGGAACAGCACATGGCTTTAAACGGACAATACAATGAGATGTTTTATCAAAACATTCTTCGGAAAAATGTTTCGAACACAGCATACTAGAATTTGTAGGTTGCAAATCTCTTCTATTTACAAAATTCACCCAAGCTCCTCGACGGATTGAATTTTTTGGAAACCTAAAAATCAGTATTTCCTTTAATATAATGCTAGTTATAAATTTCAAAGGAAAAAATAAGAAGAGAAGGAGCTAAAATTTTAAAACCCTAATTAATTTTTAATTTGTCAATAAATATTTAAAATCATATGTGTATACATTATTTAACATGCTTTACCTATATAATAATTGTATAAGGGATACCCTTTTTTCGGTTTGTACATTTCATTTCAGTCACAGTATTTTATTGTTTTCCAAATATTATAACACAATAATATAATCCGGTCCTGAATTATGTTTACACTTACCTATGATATGTAATTCCAGCTGATTTTTTTTATCAACGCGTTGTTGACTGCAGTAACTACGCACTGCACATGAAGACATGTTAGAACTGTCCAAATGTTTTTCAAACTGCACAAAAATGGTCTTTAAAATTAAAACGGCATGTAAAACACAAACAACTAACTTGACAGTATTTGACACATTGAGGTATTATGGCTTGACAGAAATCCGGCACCAATATGGCGAATCCGAGACCGTTTTGAAGCGTCGTGCGTCGCCTCCTTCGTAATAAATATCTCAATGATTTTGACACTCACCTGCAGCCGTAATTAAAGGTAATACAAAAAAAAACTTAAATTCAAAAGTTGTCAAAGAAAAAAATTGCCTGTCAATTGTCAAAAAACCTTAATTTTTTTAAACACCCTATATATTATTACATATTTGGATTGTGCGAAAAAGTCTAGACATATTTCATGAATAATGTCCGGTTGTAACGTTTTTTGAAATATTGACAGTTGAAAATCGACCATGTTTGACAGCTTGTAAAATCTAAACGGCTAAAGATAGAACAAAACGGTTTGCACTTTCCTATATTGGTTTTTCATAAGCTATCGTATGACACTAACTTTTTATTTAACCAGAGGGTTAAATTTATCCGGGATTTTTTAACCTCTGGTTAAATCTAAAGTTAGTGTCTTATGAAAAACCAATATAGAAAAGTGCAAACCGTTTTTATTCTATCTTTAAACGTTTAGATTTTACAAGCTGTCAAACTTGGCAAATGGTCGATTTTCAACTGTCAATATTTCTAAAACCGTTAGACATAGGTATGGGACATTATTCATGAAATATGTGTAGATTTTTTCGCACAATTTAAATATGCAATAATATACAGGGTATTCTATTTAAAAAAACTAAGGTTATGCGATTTTTTGACATTTGACAGACAATTTTTTTCTTTTGACATTTCTAAAAGATAATATATAAAAAAATCCACAACTTTTGAATTTAAGTTTTTTTTTGTATTGCTTGCAATTACGGCTGCAGGTGGGTGTCAAATTATAATGAATAACCCTGTACATATTACAGTATATTGTAGTCGCAAATATGGTGAAACCTTAACAATAATGTGATTACATTACGAATTTGTAATTATGATTTGATAAATATATCAATCTTTTACGTTACAAGTCACCAGCGTTATACAATAAGCAGAAAAATAAAAATCTTTTAAATATTACTTATTACATACCTTGAGTATCGTTATCAATAACTAATTAAAAACATGAATAGATCTTTGGTACTGCGAGAGTTAAATACAAACTTAATTAATTTTTTTTTGGTGCATATAATAACGCTAATAACAAACATAACGTAAGTTTGACAGGGCGTTGCAAACAATTCAAAAGATATTGATTGTTTTTCTCCAAAGCCAACTAGAGTCCTATAAATAATTTAGTCATAAATTTGTTAAAAAAAAAATACCGCAAACGAAAATATCGTTTCTGGCCAGCTTTTATTGAAATTCGACCTGTGCGGTGAGTCCGCCAACCGTTACCAAGCAACTAAACAAAAAACTACGATTCCTTTGTAGCGCTCGTTGAACACGCACATCAAAACTGCCGCGGTTAAGAAGTTCTTCTTATCGTATAGTTAATGTTCGGTTACTAAACTATTAACTGAGGGAGAAAGAGCTTTCTTATTAAGAAGCTTCGATAAACGCAAGGATTTTCTGATGAGAAGTAAAAGTTGGTGCTCACAACTGCCTAGCCCAGTGTTCATTTTCACCAACTCTACAAACCTTCTATATTACCTTCAGAAATGAATAAATTAGTGTTAGGACCATACACAACCGCAGCATCTAGCTGTGTATAACGAAATATGATAAAAATATTTATGGAGGAAATAACTATGGATTTTCCTTTTCAGGTGTTACTCTCACATTGTCATCTTTAATCGACGGAAAGAACTTCAACCAAGGCGGTCACAAAATCGGTCTTGCTCTTGAGTTGGAGGCTTAAAATGTACCCCATGTTCCATCATTATAAACTTGATAGATCCACTTGCATATTAAAGCCGCTATGACGTAGACATACATTTGTTTTACTGGAACTTTATTTTTATTAACCGGTATTGACATACTGATCGTGGTTTCATGTCTTGTTAATTATTTATAAACTCATTTTTTTTTATGTAGGCCGGTGTATGTGTTAATGTGTAGTACTTTTTGCAACACCCCAGGCGCGCGGATTTTGTTATATTATCGATCGGGGATAAAGGCGACTTTATTATATGTCTCGTTTATATACAGCTACACATTAGGTCCAGTTATATTTTTTATATTCAGCGCTATAATTTGTTGGTTTAAATCCAGTCTTTTATTGTTAATAAAGAAAGTAATTTAGTCTTAATGGTTTTTTTTTTATTGAAAACTAGGATACAGATTTTTATTTGAAGCTAAGATACAGACAAAATATTATATCACAATAGATAAAACGGTGTCCACTTTTATGAAACCATTTGATCTTCCATTACCTTCGTCATCCACTCTGGATGGGCTTTGGATATTTGTTCTATAATTGAATTAACTTGATAGCATAGTGACTGGATTTGCTTATCCCACTGAGGAAGTGTTTCTCTTGCTGAAATTAAAAATATGTTAAATATGTGATGTTAATTACACATTATATCTCAGGGTGTTCAAAATTGAAATAAGTCTATTATTGTGCATGAAATAGGACATCCCAAAAATTAAGTTAGTGTTAAAGAAATATCCTGCTAATACCGTTTTAAATTTTACATTTACTGTCACTAAGCAGTAGTCAGAAAAGAGTGATTGTTGTTATTGCCACCCAATTAACAATTTAAATGCTAGTTAGATTTATATCACCTTTAAAATGGTCGGTAAAGTGTGGCAAACTTATTTGGAACAGCGACGTTTGAGGAGCGAAGCGAGGAAAAATGGCTTGCAGCCAATCGCCTTGATGCACTTTGTCACGAGGACGAGGGGAACTTGAAGCACCTGTTGCCGGTGTATCGGGCAAATAGATATAAATGTCGCAAATTTATTTAAATTGATAATGTGTAAAATAGATTATGAATTAAAGTTGAAGTAATAGTTAAGTTTCAGTTGCCAGTTATTTTCAATGAGTTAATGAGTATATTAAATTATGTGTTTATCTAAATAATAGGTATAAATATTAATTCTCAAAAAAAATATTAAAGTTACTCGACAACATCGCCAATTTTTTGTCCGCATTCTTTCCGCTGTTCAAGTTATACTTGCCACACTTTAGAAGTACTGGGATTTTATGAACACCTTCAAATATGCTAACAGTTCTTAAAGTCCATTTATTCTTAAAAATAAGTTTTAAAGCAGCCTTGGCAGCAATATTAAGTGTCCATGGACTTGAGACCGGTTACTCTTGTGTTAGCTTTAACAAGGCTTTTGTGTCATCAATCTTAAGGGAGGGTTTAAGGTATGTTTAGTTTTAAAATAATCTGTCTTAAGACTATAGCTTTAGGTTGGATTTAAAACATATTCTTTAAGCACTTCATAAAACTTGCAGTTTTATATAAGATAGCAATAAAGCTCAAGGCTTAGATTGGCTACTTAAAAGACTGTATTAGGATTACTGGGAAAATATATGACTTCATTAAGGCCGTATATATTTTTTTATGGCAGAGGCACACACACTAAAGAGACCCTATGGCGCTCGACGAGCGGTGTGTGTGCGAAGATGTTGATTGACACGGCTCTTGAATATTTTTAGTTGTAACTAGTGGGAAATAGATGTCCTGAGAGTGAGTTCCACAGTGATGCAGTGCGCCAGACAAAGGAGTTCTTGTAAAGCGATGTTCTAGGTGTTTCCAGTTGTACGACGAATTGGTGCGCTCTTGCCTGCCGTCTGTCGTGACTGTCTGACAGGAGTTGCCAAGGGGGGGGGGGGGGGGAGAGTATCTGTAAAACACAGATATCTCGGCTACATGTCTGCGGTGTTCCAGACTATCTAGATTCCGGGTCAACTCCGGGTCGCCCACGAGACGCACAGCACTCTTCTGAATGGAATCCAGCAGCTTTAGGGTGTGCTTTGGTACGGCACCCCAGATATGTGAGCACTATTCTACGCACGGTCTTATTTGCGCTTTGTATAGCAAGAGCAACTGCTGCGGTGTATAGAGTTTTTTGTTGCGAAATAGCGCACCAAGCTTCTGGGAGGCTGATTTTGCGATGTTAGCAACGTGGTCATGCCAGGACATATTGCTGTTGACCGAGATACCCAGCAGTCCGATTGACGAGGATGAAGGAATGGTCGACCCTGCCATAATGATGTCAGGACCCGCTGTATTGGCCCTCTTGGTTAACGTGGCTGCTTGGGTCTTTGCTGCATTGAACTGGACCAAATTTCGGTCGCCCCAAGTTTGAACTTTCTCCAGGTCTTGATTAATTGCTGTAATCTGCTCCTGTCTGCGGTGATGAGTCTCAGCCGCTGGTAAGGGTTTTTCTGATCTAAAGTGGGAGATAATGGTACTGTCATCTGCAAAACTGTAAACAGGATTATTTGTTTCGGTCAGCAGGTCATTAATATAGATTAGGAACAGAGTTGGTGAAAGTATTGCGCCCTGAGGCACACCCGCGTTGATGGTGTATGTGTCCGAGATGTGTCCATCGACTGCAACGTGCAGAGATCGGCTCTTAAGGAAACTGGCAATCCAGCTGCAGAGAGGCTGGCAGTCCGAAGGGCGGTAGTTTGTTGAGCAGTCCGTCATGCCAAACTCTGTCGAATGCCTTTGAAATATCCAACGCAATCGCTCGATACTCTCCGTAGTTCTCAATTTCCCTACTCCATATATGAGTAACATAGGCCAATATATCGCCTGTCGATCTCTCTTTGCGAAAGCCGTATTGGTTATCGCTGATTATTTTGTTGTTCTCGAGGTACTTGAGTAGTTGCTGATTGACTACACGTTCCATGACTTTGGAGATTATTGGAAGCAAGGCAATTGGCCGATAGTTTGAGGGCGTGGTTTTCTTGCCTTTTTTTGGAACAGGTTGCACTCGAGCGACTTTCCAAGAAGATGGGTAAATCCCTTTTCCGTAAGACAGGGAAAAAAGCCTGGAAAAAACGGGTGTTAGTTCGTTGGCGCAGTTCTTTAACACGATGGCAGGAATTCCGTCCGGTCCTGATGCGTTTTGCGTATCACGATTTTTAAGGATTTTACGAATATCACGGTGATGAAATTTGACTTCTGCCATGGGATGTTCGATATGGTGGGGAGAGTCTTGTCTTGGGGGCGTCTAAGGTAGAGTGGGAAGAAAACATTTTGGCGAGCATGTTTGCTTTTTCCCTGGCTGTAGTCGCCGTGATGCCACGTTCGTCTATCAAAGGTGGGAGAGACGTTTCTGAAAAGTTGTTACTTACTGTCTTTGCTACCCACCAGAAATTCCTGGGGCATAGCAAAAGTTTATTCCTGATCCTTTGATTGTGTTTGTCCTTAGTTTCGTCGATAACACGCTTGCATTCGTTTCTCGCTTCGACAAAATAATTGCGATTTTCAGCGGTCTGATTTTGCTGCCAGTACTTGTAGGCTTGCTGATTCCTACCCACAGCTCTTTCGCATCTTCTGTCGAACCAGGGCTTTCCTTTTGATGGTAACTTGATGGAATTTGGAATGTATGCTTCCATTCCTGAGGAGATTACTTGCGTGATCTTTTCGCAGCAGACTGACGGGTCGTCAGCGCCAAAGCAGACGTCGAGCCAAGGAAAATCTAGGTAGAACTCCCTTAGATCGTCTCAGTTTGCAGAATTGTAATGCCAGATTTAGCGAGGCAATGGTGGATCCTTCTGTACGAGTGGCAATTCGCAAACCGTTGCAATAAGTTTGTGGTCGGAAGTACCTAATGTGGCGGACCAACTGTAACTGTGTACTGGTCAGGATTGGTGCTTAGAAAAAGATCCAGGAGGGCGGCGAATTCGCCTCTCTGAGATTCGAGTTGGTTCGTCTACAATTTGAGTAAGCCCGCAGCTGATGGCGAATGCTTCAGCCTCTACCTTCGTTGTCGGTTTTGTTGTGATGTTTGAGCCAGTTGGTGTTGTGGGCATTGAAGTCTCCCAGAACGATTATTTCTGAACTGGGGTGATCAACCTGTATCGAGTCAAAAGTGGTAGCTAGTGTTGAAAAAAAGCTTTGGTAGGCTCTATCGCTCGGAGGGCGATAGAGACAACATATAAAGTTGGGTAATCCCTTGGCGGTGAACTTGAGCCACATGACGTCAAGGTTATTCGGTTCGAGTGTTTCCTCGTGTTGACATGAAAGGTCGCTTCGGACAAAAAGGCATATTCCGAACTTATGTCTAAATCGGGTATGCAAGTCGTAATCAGGATAGGGGTAGTTCACTGTTGTTGTTGTAGAACATACTTGTGTTTCTGTAAGGGCTAGTATGTATGTGTGGTCTATTTGCTTGTAGATGTTGGTGTACCGAATTTATGTTTCTATTTAGGCCTCTTATGTTGCAGAAATCAATTCTAAATTGGTTCGGTATCTTTGCTGTCTGTGAAATGCGGAATGAAGGGCCACCCAGCGCCCGGAGATCCGAATGGCCTGGAAGTTTACCTCCGGAATATTTTGATCCTGGGAGCACCATCATGTCCATATTATTATATTCCTACTGTGGAACTCGGAACCACCAACGCGGAAACGGAACGTGATTTGGGAAAACCACTTTGCGCCTCCCAGTTCTGGTGGGGTGGTCTTTCATCGGACGATGCGAGTAGGCGTATGTATCTACCACCTAGGGCCGCTTCCCCTGGATGCATCGGCCTCAGACTCTTTCCTTTGGTGGTCCCTAGTCTGACAGGGGTAAAAATAGGGTTTGTTGGGTCACTCCCCAGTGATCAGCTCCAGACTCTGTACTTCGGTGTTCTCCGGCCTGGAGGAGGACGATGGGGTTTGATGGGCCACATCCCGCGGCAACTCGGAATGGCGGGGGCGTCACTACCCGTAATCAAACTGCTCTCACCAGTTTGACGTCCCTGCCAGCTAATACAATGCAGTCCCTCTTGTCACAAACTGTCACTGATCAGCTCCAGACTTTGTACTTCTGTGTTCTCCAGCCTGAGGAAAGACGATGGGATTTGATGGGCTACATCCGGTGGCAACTCGGAATGGCGGGGGCGTCACTCCCCGTAATCAAACGGCTCCCACCAGTTTGACATTCCTGCCAGCCAATACAATGCAGCCCCTCTTGTCACAAACTGTCATTGATCAGCTCCAGACTTTG
>MU185359.1:12334-29454 GCA_016904865.1 Pissodes strobi
TGCAGCCCCTCTTGTCACAAACTGTCATTGATCAGCTCCAGACTTTGCACTTCGGTGTTCTCCAGCCTGGGAGAGAACGATGGGATTTGATGGGTGATTTACAAAATCCTGTTGGACTTTTCTATTGCTGTCTTAAACCATTACTTTAACTCCTACCGCCTAGAGCTCTTTTAAAGCGGCCATCTTGTCATTCTGTCGTGATTCAGTAGCGGTGTTCAATATAATTTTCTTAAAAATGGAAAATATTTCACATAATTTCAAAAAAAACTTGCAATCTTTAAAGATAATAAATGAAAATGTAGATCAACATAAAACTGGACAAAATTTGAGGTTATGGTGATCCAATTAGGCGAGGAAAACTTGATTGCAGCGCTAGAAGACTTATGCGACACTGTGATAAGGCCAAGTAGTTTTGTGAGCAGGCCGAGCAACCTTGGTCAAGACTAAGAAGCTTTACTCTAAGGAACAGTTAGGAGTAAACAGATTAATTACAGTAAATAAAATATTATGACAAAACTAATATGATTTATGCCTTCTTTCTAAGAAACCTTGTGGTTTTAAATGATGAGAAGCCATATTTTTCCAAACAGCACAAGCCTCCAAATTGGAAATATTTTAGGGAGGTAATATTATTCAATAATTTTATCAAAATTTCGTAGTTCCTACCTTTAAAAATACCAGGATTTTAACAGTAATACAAAACAAGATTACAAGCAAACATTTTTAAGTTTGTTTATAATAATTAAACCTTGTTTAGAATTAGTCAATAATAATTTAATTATCTAAAAAATCAGTAAATTTAAGGCGCTTTAATTTTTAGAAGGTATCTTTCCATATTTCATCGAAAAAGTCGACTGCGTTATAATTTTTGTCTCCCATTTCGGCGAATTTATCAGATTTTGGTATGGCATTTCCTCCATGTTTATTCTTAGGAGTTGGAATGCATCACCGACTAAACGACATCACATGACGGACATTTTTGTTTGATTTTACACGTTATGATAATTTTAGTTCTTAAACTCCTATCCTATCCTTGGATCACTATAAATCCTACGGTTTAAAAGACACTGCTAAAAATTTTATGATTGCCTTGAAGGCAATGATAAGAGAATCGATTTCAATGCAAGTTCGTTTTAAACAAGCTTTAAGATTTGATCTTAAGAACCTCATAGGAGTGCGCCCTTTGGCTGTTACAACCTCTTGAAACCCATATTAAAGCTTCTTTTGTTACTTGGGCAATCACCATGCAACAATTGAGAAATAGAATTCGCTCATGTTCAAGTAAAGGGGAGACGAGTAGAAAAGAGTATAACTGAGATTTATGGAGTTTAAAATAGGTCCAATTTTTAATAGAATTTTGAAAAAAACAATGAATTAAACTGAAATTTCTGTAGCAAAACTTTTATTTACCTTTGAAGTATAAAAAATCATCCTTAACAAGAAGAAAAACATGTTCTTTTAAGAAAAAAAAAACAAAGATATCTAAATACCCAACAAAAATTTAAACTTAAACCTTTTTACACTAGTCAGATACTTCATCTAAATTTGGCAAATTATCCTAACATTCTTCTCAGTGGACAGTTCCTCATAAAAACTATAAAACACTTCATCGATGTAAGGCAGTAATTCGATTAAATTCGTTTTTTTTTCTCTTCTGATATATAGTTTGGATATCTGCATGAAGAGAAGTTTGACCTCTCCTACAAAATGACATCTTTTCAAAAGGTTCATTTTCGTTATGGCTTTTCTTGTAGAAAAATGTAGGTACCGAATGTCTTGTCATAGCGAATCCGTCTTACATTATTCCATACAAATTTATTTCCATGATTATCCACTTTTCTAGCTTGTAGACACGTTTTTAGTAACAAGGCGAAATCGATAAAATCATCCCTTTCATCTCCTATACCTTGGACGGGTGTTTTTTGCCACATGATCGTACCAGTTGAAACCAGTCCCTCGGATGTTCGATATGGCTCTCATAATGTTTCTTCTTTTTCTCAATAATTGGATGAATGGTGTCACGTTCCATTCTCGTGTGTCCTGGTATTAAGAATTTGTGATCTATTATCTGAAAATTTGAATTCGCCACTATGTGACCATTTTTGTTCTGGCCACCACACGTATCAGAATAAAGGGTTATATGTTTAATATTTGGTAGTAGAATCATAAGCGCTTTATACAAAACAAGAACCAATCTGATTTGCACTTCTACCAGATACTGTTTCATACCACATACAACAATGTAGTTTTGTTGTTGACGCAATTATACATTGTTAAATTGAAGGTCCATAGTTGCCTCTTATAAAACGCCAATGATGTGGTTAGGCTTGGCGTCGGTAGGCATTGCTGCCAATCAAACGTAAATACAGCTCTGTTCTGGTCCTGCTTTCCCTTTTCCTTATCCTGTTCTTTCGCGGAATATACTTCTAGGAAGCATGATGTTTGCTCAACTCATTTATCAATCTTTCTTTTTCTATAAGAGTTTTTGCATTTCCTATCATACATTGCTTTTTGTCGCATTCTTGCAGGTATTCTTACTCCATTTTTTTTATGGATATATTGATTGTATGAAAAAAAATTTTCTGCTGACAGGCTTCTGAGGTGAGAGTATAAAAAGACTGCAAAAATGTTCGATCTCCTATTGGCTCGCGACAATAATGGCTCTTATATCCCCGGATTGAGAGGTTGTGCTTCTTAACTAGTTCGATCCTGTCGGTCTCAATTTTGTTTTTTGTTGGATGGTGACCCCTCCCATCGTCCAATGTTGTGCCTGTGATGATTTTTTTTATATAAACGTTTCAATAAAATTATTTGTTAAATCAAATGTTTTTTTAAACACCCTTTACACACTTCTATTAATTTTCCATTTAGTTTTAAATGGTACTTATAGCTACATTCTCTTGCTTTTGTAGCACCAATCTTCCGAGTTTTCTTTTCTTTTTTTAAAATTAAGCCTGCATTTGCATAAATGCCACTCTCTTGTTGAAGCTTCCTAATTTCCAATAGTCTTCAAATATTTTGTACCGTTGTTCATTATCAATTATTCTTTTTGTACATTTCTTTGTGCATTTTTCTAAAACTGTACATTTACGGCCTCTTATTAATTTTCCTTTTATAGTTGAATACTCCTTGACCTCGTTTCTATTATCCTATACAATACTAAGCATTAACAAGATCTAAAACGCACGTGCTCTGACCGCAAACAAAACTAAAGTGGGACAACTCCAGGAAATATTAGTGCATCAGGAGACAACTCGCGTTGACTCCAAATGCACTAAACAATTGCGAAGTGTTAGTCGAGATCACTTAAGATAGCTGCCTTTGCACATTAAAAACAGGTTCTCATATTACACTACACCAAAAATGCGCATAGTTATGCATATTAACTTATCTCCTTCAGCACACAAATAGCTTTTCATGCAACGACTTGTTTGTCGTAGTTAACTCAAAATGCACTTTTTCAGACTTGTCTCCCATTGCACGCGCATGAGCGAACTGTTTCTTTCGTCATCCAAACACAAACCGCATACCGTTTCTTCGGAAAGTCCTATCTTCTTCATATGGCTTCTTAGCCGACTACGGCCAGGTTGTACCTGCTGTCGGCCAAGTTGAAGTAGTTGTCTAGTTCTCACTCCTGATGGCAGATTCACTACCACCATTGAATGTGTTAGGCCCGGTAACTCTCCATTTGTCTACCAATTGCTGTTGTGTCCACCTGGAGAGGGCTTCTTTAGCTATGGTGCAAGCTATTCCCAGTACTTGTTCTGGTCGTATGAAGGCCGTTGCGGCCGCCTGCTTTGCAAGAGCATCAGCTCTTTCGTTGCCTTCATATGCCCAGGTATCCAGATCCCTGTAAGCTTTTTTTCTCTACCTGGTTTTTGAGTAGTTCCTAGCAGTTTCATACTACCTTGGATGAACAACGGCTTGACTGTCCAGGTTCTATTGATGAGCCACTTTGCAGTCATATTAATGGCTTGAACTTCAGCCTGAAAATGGTTGCATGTTTGCCTAGGGAACACTTAAGCTCAACCTTATCATTTTTATTCCATGCAGCGGCTCCTGTATCATAACTGGTCTGAAGCCGTCATTGAACCAACTATTCTCTCTTGGTCTCAGATGTTCAGAGTCTCGCCCATCGTTCCTCTCTGGAAAGAGGACGTCATAGGCATGGTAATAGTTAGTTTTGGTAAGCATAACATCTAAGGGTAGATCAGTGTATTGGATCTACCCGCTCATTAGCGTGTTGCAGCTTGCAGGGTACCATGATAATCGCTTGGGATTGTTGGTCACCGCCTGTGTCAGCGTACGTAGCCCATCTGGCGTCCCTCTCCAGCACCAGGCCCAAGAACCGATCCTTGAGGCGAATCGCACCATAGTCTAGCTTCCTTTGTGCAGAACTGCCCTGATTAAAAGAAACACTCTGAAGTCTTTCCGTTAGGTAAGACTTGAATCAGCTTAGTGATCTCCCTCGAAGCCCATATGACTCAAGCATCCACAGCAGTATTCCATGGTTCATACAATCGAAAGCTTTCGATAGATCACAGAAAACTGCTGCGGCGGCCTCCCCATCGTTGAGTATTTTGCAAATATCTCGAAAACTATGCATTTTTGAAAAAATATGTAGAGAGCAAAATTAAAGAAGATAAAATTTATATTTGTCATGAATTCTCGTAATATTTTGAGCTTATGATGAACCGGACCGACACACGCACAGACACACATTTCTAGCCTGTACTAGGTATATTTTTTAGCTAAAGTTTATTCGCTTTGGAAGGAACTCATAATAAGCAAAACGAAACAAAACGCAAACCAGAATTACAGAAACCTAATCTGGAGATCAAATAATAAATTGTTTTGATGCAGAGCGAATTGGGAAAGTTGGAATAAATAATATGATTGGGAAAAACTTTTAAACTTTCAAAAGAGACGCAAAGACAAAGTACTGCCCCCGAGAGCAGTGAACTCGAGTATTCGTATTGATGATAAAGTGGTGCCCATTGACCCTCTACTCATTTTGCAGAGACTTTGTGTTGCAAAACAGAGCGATGAAGAACTTGAACAGCATCTGCAGTATGAGTTGGCTCCGTACCCATTGTCCTTGTTTTCTGAAGCCGGAATGCCGTACCCATTGTCCTTGTTTTCTGAAGCCGGAATGCGAAAAACAGCGAAATCCCTACACAAAGCTTTTTCGCCCGTTACAGACATTGACTTTGGACCTAACAAGGTGTACATAATTAACGGTGGATACTTGTTGCATCGAGTTGTTTGGAGCCTAAATGAAACAACTGGTTGGATTTGCAACAGTTACGTAAATTATGTACAGGGTGGCCCGTTTAAGAGGGGCCTATACCTTATCTCGAAAACTACGGGGGTTGGAAAAAAATTTAAATACAAAAGTTATTCCTAATAAAATGATCTTTATTTTTTTTGTATTGTTTTAATCGCCACTTTTTTATATGCAGGATAGTCAAAGAAAGTTACACTTTTTTAATTGAAACACCCTATATTTTATTAAATTTTTGGTTTTTACTTAAATTTCTAAGCAAATTTGTTGTATGATGTTATACCTCTGGAGTTAGTAGTTTCACAGCTATAAACGGTTGAAAATCGGTACTTTGGCTAATTTTCACCTTGGTAGCAGGAAGACCATTAAAGATGAGTAAAATGAATTCCACATTCCTATCTTAACTTTCAAAGAGCTATCTGATGGTGCTAACTGATGGTACCTACAGAGCTACCGGATTTGGTACCCATGGCACCACCTGCCAATTAGTACCATCAAATAGCTTTTGAAAAGTTAAGATAGGAATGTGAAATTAATTTTACTCTATCTCTAATGGTCTTCTTGCTACCAAGGTGAAAAGTAGTCAAAGTACCGATTTTCAACTGTTTATATCTGTGAAACTACTAACTCTAGAGGTATAACATCATACATCAAATATGCTTAGAATTCTAAGTAGAATCCAAAAATGTAATAAAATATAGGGTGTTTCATTTAAAAAAGTGTAACTTTCTTTGACCATCCGGTATATAAAAAAGTGACGATTAAAACAATACAAAAAAAAAGATCATTTTACTAGGAACAACTATTGTATTTAAATTTTTTTTCCAACCCCCGTAGTTTTCGAGATAAGGTATAGGTCCCTCTTAAACGGGCCACCCGGTACAAATACACATGCGGTTGTTGTTTTCGATGGCTACCCTCGCAGAACGACAGCGAAGATCACAAAAAAAGTACAGCAGATGTTTTGTTTCATGAATCCATGACCCCCCACAGTCTCACAGACAAATTTCCTATCAAACGATGCAAACAAAGGTCGCTTTATATCCATCTTGAAACGGAAATTTGAAAAAGTGTACTTCACTCACAGTGGCTACAGAAGACGCAGACACATTAATAATAAATACGGCAATCGAGATGTCATGTTCATATGAGAACGTTGTCGTTGTTGGAGAGAATGTCGACCTCATTGTTCTGTTGATAGTACTGTGCAAGGCTCACCATAAGGCCTGGAAGAGGAAAAACAGTCGATAGCATCTATTCGTCGCAGAGTTTAAATGGCGTCGAAGCGGTGAAGGACAACATCTTGTTCCTACGCGCAGTAAGTGGGTACGATACGACGTCGGCCTTATTCAACCAAGGGAAGCTGAAAACTTTAACAATTCTTGAAAAACGTAGACTTACAAGCTTCTATGGAAGCATTTCAAAACAAGCATGCCACCGCTGACGAAGTTGTTATTGCAGGAGAGAAATTTCTTCTTGCTCTATATGGATGCAAAGACTGAGAGAAAACATAAATCTGGATAAATATCGATACCACTGTTTTGTAAAATCGGTAACAAAAAGTAAATTTAATTTGTCACATTCACCACCTACGAGAGCAGCAGCACGACAGCAATCATTGCGAACTTACCACCAGGTTCAGCAATGGTATGGTTATACCAAAGACGCGGAAGAATGAGGTTGGAAGAAAACAAGAACAGTCATTATTCCAGTAACATTGAAAGATCCAGCTCCAAGGTCCCTATTGGCATTTTTATCCTGTAAAGGCAAGACAAACAACTGTGGTAAAGCCTGCGGATGCAGAAAAGCAGGAATAAATGTTCAATAATTTGTGAATACTGCAATGGAAAATACTGCGACAACGTCACTGAAGTGTCACTTGACGAATCGGATTAAGAGTAAGATTTGCCTGTGGATATCCCTCTGGTGGCTGAAGATGGAGAGTTTGACGAATTGAAAGACCATCCTGAGCCCAGCATAGCAGACACAATCGACTTTGACATCAATGAGCCAGGTCCGTCGGGCTTGTGCAGATAAGTTTAGGGTTTTTATTTATTAATGGATTAGGCCCCCAGAGAAACCCACGTTAAAAAAACGCGCCATGTACTTTGCCTCTTGGTTGGTGTGGAAACAAGTAAAGCATTTTCAATAATTAAAATTAATTATTCATAAATTAATAACTTGAGCTAATTAATGATACGCCATTGTTACATGGCAAAATTGTAGAAAGCCTCAAAAAATAGTTTTAGTGAACCAGAATAGACATATTTGATTTCGAAAAATCGGCTATATATGATACTTTACGCAAAATTGTAATATTCCAGGGATTTTGTGCCTAAACAGATACCTTAGCGAAAATTTTCATAAAACCTTTTTTGTAGGAAATTTTAAGTTCTTTAATTTTGCTCTCTACATATTTTTCCGAAAAATGCACAGTTTTTGAGATATTTGCAAAATACCGATTTTGGCCGCCATCTTGGCAAGATAGCGGCGCCGGCGGCAAGTGTCGAATTGTGCATTTTACGGATTTTAGTTAGGGACCTGGAAATATTCAAAACTTCCCCACTTTTTTCCAGGTAAAAATCCCCAATGACTGAATTACTATAGGTAAATCCGACAATACAAGCTCAAGCCGAAGCAGAAAAACAGCAACGCTGCTAGTTGGAGCTATGTACAAACAAAACAAACAACTCAATGTCAGAACAATGAATCACTGACATTTCAAACACCCTATCCTCCACTATATGACTAAATCTCCCATACATTTATTCCACTAGGACGCCGGAATCACATATTTCCAAAATAGATATAGCATACGAAAATATATCTATATAATTGTCGACCAAACCATATAAAAATATTATAAATCTTAAGGTACCTAAGAAAACTATATTTCAATTATTATTAGTAGATATCAGACTGTATAATGTAAATTATTTACTATTTTAATATTATATGACCAACTAAGTTTAAATGATTTGGTTGGCCCTATTCTGTTTTATGTTCGAGCATAATTTTGAAATAAAAATTGTTACTATTATTTTACTCCTTATAAATCTTTAAAAAAACAGCTAATTCACATATCACTAAAAACTCCATTTTGCAACATACTTTAAAATCTTTTACATGTATATAGGACTAAGATTTCGTCCTTTTATTGGCATACCTAGAAAAAAATGACATCCAGAGAACTTTACTCAATGGAGAAAGCATATGTCACGTTACAAATTGCAATTTATAGTTACAAAGACTGAAGATGTACCTCACTTAAAATTTTGAATTGGTGATAACTCAAAAGCTAGCAAAAAATTCTAATAATATTTTTACTGACGTACTTACTTTCAAAGTGAACAATCGAATCAATCTGGTCAATATATCCATGCATTCTTCCTTCTGTAATCATTTGGCTGGCAATTTTCTCTGCTTTTGTGGGGTTTATCTCCAGCAGAGCCCCTAATTCTTCAAAGCTGATATTATTATATAATTTACTTGCTGACAGCAAATTGTGTTCAATCACAGCTCTATCTAAAATAGTAGATCCATCTCCAGTTGTTGCTGTTTGATGGGGTTGAAGCAGGGCTTCAAAATCTTTCAGTTCAGATCTTCGTATAATTCTTTCTAAGTACATTTTCTCTAACATACCTACAGCAGGCAATTGCTGACAACGTTCATCTTTGAACAATGTGGCTAGCATTCTAGACCTTTGTTGTCCAGCAGATGCGAGCACGGTGCAAATTAAGGCACTTCTAAGTGCTGTCATCCGTTCATCTTCATGCACAATATTTCTAAAAGAAAGTTCATTATATCTCTGTGCTGCTTCAATAAATTTCCTACGGTAATCTAATACTCGAGCGTAGCACACCTTGTAATATACTTGAAGCTGCTCATTTCTAGACTCTGCCTGAAGAAGCGACGCTCGGTTAATGAAAGCTTCTGCTTGAACAGGGTCATCATCTTCTAGGTATAGTCTCGCAATCTTCAAATATGTTTCAAGTTTATAATCGACAGTATATTGTTTCTGCCCGGTTTCTAATGGAATTCCCACTAAAACTGCACCAGCTTCTCTCCATTGCTGGTGACGTTCATAAATATCAGCTAGATGTTGTCGAATACTTGCAACTTGCTCTTCAAATGATATTACTCTAGGCTGTACTTTTTCAAGCATATAGTGAGATACTGCTTTAGACACATCATCTGGAAGTTTCATTAAATGGCTGCTAATTTCTGTGAGGATCTGTCGTGATATCACCAGGCTAACATTTTCATTTACGACTGAAAAATTATTTTATAAAGTAATTGTGTTCCATAAGTATCAGCTATAATCATACTTACTTGCTTCGATAAAAATTTGCAGTGCTTCAACAAGGTCGTTTCCAGTTTCTTTTAGGATTAGATCCAAGGTGCTGCGATACCTAAAGAAAAAGATAAATTTGTACACCACTAAGGCTTTTTCAAAAATTTTATTTTATCTAAAATGAATTGTGTTGTTGAAATTCAGACTGTATAATATATGTTGTGTTTTCCGCATTCCAGTGTCTACAGGGCCGTATTACCCACTAGAACATAGCCTAGGAGCGCCCAGGCAGTGACGGCGGCGCCGCAACGCCGGCCCGGCGCTACGCTCGACACCATAATATATCCCATTGTCCAAACTTCTCGCTTTGTTAAGATGATAATATTTTGATTTTACTATATAACTTTGGCTATGTCGATGTGGAAGGCAATTGATGCAAAAAAATACAGTAGAAATCATTGTTGGCGTGAAGCTCCGAGTTCCGAACGCCAAAAACTTTAGTGCTTCTAGTTTAAAAACAAAAATCGGTATATCCTTTCAAATCAATCAAATCACCGCAAAGGAAGCCGACAGTGACACTGAGAGCGGCCGCTGCACCCGCTCACTTTACTTTTATAAAAAAAAAAAATTATTTTCCAATAAAAAAACGCGGCACGCCGCTAGCCCCTACCCAACCATCGCAAAAAAGAACTAGGCAGTCGGGACTTGAGGAATAATTTTATGCTGTTGTCAAATTTATACCGATAGAATATTTATATTTTTAAATTTTAATAGACGTGTTATGCAGTCATGAGAACGATATCACAAAACAAGTGTTTTCATAAATCTTCGAAAAAACGAACCAGGGAAGCAACAGCGACAACAGCCCAAAAACACTAAATAGAGTGAAAAAACATATGAGAAGCAGTTTAAGTCAACAAAAGTTTAGGGTGTGCTTTGGTGTGGCACGCCAGATGTGAGCAATATTCTAAGCACGGTCGTTGCGTTTTGTGAGCAACCGCTGCGGTGTATACGGTTTTTTGTTGCGAAATAGCGCACCAGGCTTCTGGGAGGCTGATTTTGCGATGTTAGCAACGTGGTCGTGCCAGGACATACTGATGTTGACCGAGACACCCAGCACTGTTTTTCTCGTATTGAGGATCCACTTGAGTCGTTTAATCAAGGATTAAACCAAGGTATTTAGCCTTAGATAGATAGATAGATAACTTCTTTTATTTCAAAACAAAATTACAGAGTAATTGTTTAAAACACGAAAAAGTATACAACTCATTTGGAGCCCGCTGCCACACAGAGCAAGTGTGTATATAGGAGCAGACTTCAATGAGTCAGCTTAGTATAATAAGTGTATAGTACTTAACAATATAGTTACAATGTTTTTGATTTTATATAATATTCACTTATATTATAGGGTTGCATGTGACATAACATTTTAAATAATTTTTCATAATACCTCTCTGAAAACTATCATTTTCGACGTCTCTGTAGAGCAAAGAAAGTAAGTCTTTTCGTTCCGGGCACAACCATAGACATATTATAGTGATTATAAGTACGCCACTGCACATCACAACATTTAGGTACAATTTTTTTACTGAACATAAACAAGCTTCTCTTAGGGTATAATAATCAGAACCACTTACAAAATTGGCACGATACAACGCACAGTGTGGTCTAACTACCAAAAAGTTAAAAAAACAAGGTTTTACAAAAAAATCTGTATCTCTTAAAATATTGCAGATATCAAAAATTTGACAGACTACTTTATTTGCTATGGAAGTTACATGCTATTGAAATTGGAGCAAAAATCATCGCCTTCTTTGACACACTGTATATAAAAATTTTTAACAGTTTAAAAAATCCAATATTAGAAATTTTCTCTTAAGGGACAAATCTATTAACCATTAAAAACCAGATATCGATATCGTGTCTCGTGTCTGTTTAAGAACATATTTAGTTTTAAATTTAGGCGAAATTTTTGTTGCTCGATAACAAATGGCCAGCAGTTTATATTCACTCATGATATTCCCAAGACAAACAAAAAGCTCTATCTTTTCGCGGATGACACGGCCATCACGGCGGCATCCAAATAGCCTCGCCGTATAACACCAAGGCTAAAGAGGCATATCAAGGTCCTTGAAAAGTGGCTTAAGGAGTGGAAAATGAAACTGAACTCTGCGGAACCAGAAACTGTCGTGTGCGCACCGGAAAAGCCTAGTTTCGGGACTGGTAATGAAATATACTATTCTTTTAAATATTTTAACATTCGTTATTTTCATTATTTTCTTTGGTAAATGGTTATAAAACTTAATGCATGAGTAAAAACAATTTTTTTCAGTTAGTGTTAACTTATGAATAGAGAAATTATATTGTACTTGATGGCCTCGAGTATTATGTGAATGATTAATTAAGAACTGGGAAAAAAGGTTGGATTTTTTTTCAGGAACATAATGTGTTCGAAAATTGAAACTGGAGGAGCAGTTAAAATATTACTTGACTTGAAAATACCACAACAACTTGAGTAAGGTCCTGTTTTGTTAATTATTCTTATGGCTGATTTTTGGTTTATGAAGACTGAATCGATGTTAGAGGAACTGCCCCCAGAAGATGATTCCAAATTTTAAATGGGAATAAAATATACCATAGTAGGCTACCTTTAATGTTTCTATGGTGGAGTGTAGGCATAACATGCCGAGGCTAGCTTTTTATCCAGGTGGTCATCGAAAGTTAAGCTTGAATCTATGTAAATTCCCAGTAATTTACTACAAACACTGATATTTATTTCATCATTACCCAATTTAATTTTTTCTGGAAATATTGAATTGTCTCTCTTTGTTTTAAAAAATACGCATTGAGTTTTTGTGATATTTAGTGTAAATTTATTTTTTGAAAACCACGCCTCTAGGCATTTGAAATGGTGATTACATGAGACTTCTAGTGCATTGTGCTTTCTTGCAATACTACATTCGTGTCATCAGCGTAGTTTACAATTTTGCAGCCATATGGGGTCATCTCTAAGGGCAAATCATTTAAAAAAATAACAAAAAACAGTGAGCCCCATATGCTGTTCTGGGGTACGCCCCAAGAGCCTGTTGTTCCTCTGCGGACCTGATTCTGACCACATGAGATCTTTCATTAAGGTAGGACCTCATCCATGAATATGCAGTTTCCCTTATTCCATATTTAAACAATTTGTCCATAAGTAGCTCATGATCGAGACTGTCAAACGCCTTGGAAAGGTCCAGACACATCCCACAGACCCTCTGGCCCCTCTCCAAGGCGTCCAAAACAGGCCCGATAAAGTCCTGTATAGCTGTTTCTATTGACTTGCCCTTTAGAAAGCCATGTTGGAATGTATCTAAGGTTTTATTCTGGGTTAGGAAAATTAATATTCTATTATACATTGCCTTCTCAAAGAATTTGGAAAATGAAGATTGCATGCTAATTGGTCTGTAGTTTGACATTAGTTCTTTATCACTCTTTTTAAAAATAGGAGTTACAATACAAATTTTCAGGTCCTTAGGAAACTTGCCTACCCTAAAAGAAGTATTTATTAAATGACATAATGGAGCGACAATTGAGTGTATATATTTTTTTAAAAGAAAAATAGGGATTTCATATTTGCCTGATGATTTTTTGTTTGATGGTTGTTGGCTATTGTTTTAATTTCCTGTTGAGTTGTGTCTGTTAGATAAGTAGAGTTTAAGGATGATTGAATGGGCAGAGTAGAGGGTGCATTGTTGGGTGGTCTGACAGCACAATTTATAAAATAGGTATTGAAATTATTGGCAAGTAATAAATCATCCCCAATTGGGAGAATATTTTTTTTGGCCTTTATGTATTACGATTAGTTAGCTCACCTATGATTTGCAAGGTTACTTTAGATTTGCTGTCAGCAGAGGCTAGTCTTCTTTTTATGGTGTCATTTTTTTGATTTATTTAAAAGACTTTTACAATGATTTTTAAGATTTACATATTCTTTTTTGCAGTCCCGATTGTATGTACAAGGACAGATCAAGTTGCTGTCTTCAAAGTTCTATTTCTTGAGACCAAGTGAATTGGTAGGTTTTATTTATGTAATATTTCACTAATGGAAAGTGTAAGTGAAAATAGTGTAGAAATATATTTTTAAAAGAAAGCCATTTTATATCAAGTGGTTTGTCGTGGTATATTGATTTCCAATCTTCTTTATTTAATTCTCTTAAAAAGTTATTTATATTGTAATCACTAAAATTTCTGAAATAAACATATGATATATTTGTTACGGTTGCAAAATACATATTTATAATTTGGCCAATGTGATCAGAAATATGTCGATTTACCAAAGAGGTTGAAAACTTACAAGCTCTATTAATTATTCTGTTATCAAGACATGTTTCACTGGTACTAGTTCTTGTGTTTTTATCAATGGTTGTGACCATGTTGAATGTTTGCGGAATCCTAAATAAGTCACTCTTGTTTTTAGACTCCGATAGGAAGTTTATATTAAAGTCTCCAGCTATAATGGTTTTAGAGTTCTCCGAGTAACTTGTGCGACAAAGTAATTGAAATACTGAAAAAAAAGTTTGAAAATCCCCATTAGGAGGGCGGTATATCGCAATTATTATGTATTTGTCGTTATCACCTGTATTACTGGATTCTATTGCAGCATATTCTATGTTAAAGGGTACTGATAATCTTGAAATATCAGGTCTTGCATTACATGGAAGATGGTTCCTTGCGTAGATAGCCACCATGTGATCCAACCTCGCGGCAGAAGCATGAAATATGGCTAAAGCCAATTATTGTGCGGGTTTTTATTTGATTTTCTCCAAGCCAGTGTTCACTGGCACAAAACACATCTATAGGATGTGTGGATAGAAGCTTTCCTAGTTCACTGATGCAATTGTTCAAAGAACTTACATTTTGGTGGAGCACACTTAGTTTTGATTTGTTTTTGGTATTATCTGTTTCAAGGGAAGCTTGTTCTGGGCGATTCAGTGAAGCATTCCTTACTGAAAAAACTCATTTACATTCTTCAGGAAGTCTTGATGCATACGAAAGTCGAATCTGCGTATGCCAACGTTGCTCGGCCAGAATGTCTCATCATACATTTCATCCTTCTTTTGTATTGGGGCTACCACTACAAAAGCTTTTAATTGATTTTCCGCCATTGGTAGTTCCTTAACTGTGCCATTCACGTTTTCAAACCCAAATTTGTCCGTAATATATTTATTGATCATAACTTCAGATGCACCTCTTTTCACCCTGTAAATGTACAGCCATACACGTCGTTCTCCTCCAGTGAAGCTTTTAGTTTCTTCGTTTGTAGGCACACTTCCAGTACCAAGTTTTTTTGTTTGGGTTTCCTATTTCTGTGGCATCTAGGTTGTTGGAAACGTTCGAAAATTTCATAATCATCATTTTGGGATTCCGTATTTTTATTTATGTTTTCATTTATGAGGTTTCTTGTAAATGTTTGGGTTTGAGGTTGCAGCCTTGTTGTGCCAAATTATCTCCGATCCGGCCAATCTGATTGTAACTTCTGGTGTGGCTAGATGGGACTTGGAAAAGAAAACTGTCTGAGTTTCCGCAGAGTTCAGTTTCATCTTCCACTCCTTAAGCCACTTTTCAAGGACCTTGATATGCCTCTTTAGCCTTGGTGTTATACGGCGAGGCTATTTGGATGCCGCCGTGATGGCCGTGTCATCCGCGAAAAGATAGAGCTTTTTGTTTGTCTTGGGAATATCATGAGTGAATATAAACTGCTGGCCATTTGCTATCGAGCAACAAAAATTTCGCCTAAATTTAAAACTAAATATGTTCTTAACCAGACACGATATCGATATCTGGTTTTTAATGGTTAATAGATTTGTCCCTTAAGAGAAAATTTCTAATATTGGATTTTTTTAAACTGTTAAAATTTTTTATATACAGGGTGTCAAAGAAGGCGATGATTTTTGCTCCAATTTCAATAGCATGTAACTTTCAACTTTTTGGTAGTTAGACCACACTGTGCGTTGTATCGTGTCAATTTTGTAAGTGATTCTGATTGTTATACCTTAAGAGAAGCTTGTTTATGTTCAGTAATAAAATTGTACCTAAATGTTGTGATGTGCAGTGGCGTACTTATAATCACTATAATATGTCTATGGTTTATGAGTATCTCACAATTTTTCACGATTGTTTTGTATTGGAAAGTACTCGCTCGCAAAATCAAACACATCAAACTAGTGATATTTAATTTTAAGAGTTTTCAAAACAAGTTTAATTTTAGGAATAATGCTGTATTAGAAATAAATAAATAAAATTTTTCCAAAAATTTAATTAAAAAATTATAATTTTTAAAAATGTTTTTTAGGCACACTGTAAAATATACATGTAGATACAGTGCAATATTAAAAGATTTAAAATATGGACAAAAGTTGCTTAACCTAGAGGCGAGTACTTTCCAATACCAAACAATCGGGAAAAATTGTGAGATAAACCATAGTATAAGTGATTATAAGTACGCCAGTGCACATCACAACATTTAGGTACAATTTTTTTACTGAACATAAAAAAGCCTTTCGTAAGGTATAATGATAATCACTTATAAAATTTGCACGGTATAACGCACAGTGGGGTCTAGCTACCAAAAAGTTGAAAAAATCAAGGTTTTACAAAAACATCAATACCTCTCAAAAGATAGCAGATAACAAAAATTTGACAAACTATTTCCTTTGCTATGGACCAGTGATTCAATTGACGTACAGTGACAAAATTAACAAAAAATATTGTGAAAGTTACATGAGATTGAAATTGGAGCAAAAATCACCGTCTTCTTTCACACCCTGTATATATGTTTTTTTTGTTTAAAAAAATCCAATATTGGAAAGCTTTTCCTAAGGGATAAGTCTATTAATCATTAAAAACCGTAGGTCGATATCATGTCTTGTTAAGAAAATATTTAGTTTTAAATTTAGGTGGTAGATGCATAAGCCTACTCGCATCGTCCGGTGAAAGACCACCCCACCAGAATTGGGGAGCGCTAAGTGGTTTTCCCAAATCACGTTCCGCTCCCGCGCTGGTGATCCCGGGTTTCACAGTAGGAGTATATGGACATGATGGTGCTTCCAGGATCAAAATATTCCGGAGGTAAACTCCCCGGCCATTCGGATCTCCGGGCGCTGGGTGGCCCTGGGAGCCCTTCATTCCGCATTTTACAGACAGCAAAGATACCGAACCAATTTAGAATAGATTTCTGCAACATAAGAGGCCTAAATACAAACATAAATTCGGTACACCAACATCTACAAGCAAATAGACCACACATATTAGCCCTTACAGAAACACAAGTATGTTCTACAACAACAACAGTGAACTACCTCTATCCTGGTTACGACTTACATACCCGATTTAGATATAAGTTCGGAATATGCCTTTTTGTCCGAAGCGACCTTTCATGTCATCGCGAGGAAACACTCGAACCGAACAACCTTGACGTCATGTGGCTCAAGTTCACCGCCAAGGGATTAACCAAGTTTATATGTTGTCTCTATCGCCCTCCGAGCGATAGAGCCTACCAAA
>MU185359.1:49454-75271 GCA_016904865.1 Pissodes strobi
TCGGCTATGGAATATGGCTCTAAATCTATTAAAATCTCAACAACACGATTTTTAAACACATTAAAAATTTCCTCAACTTTCAAAGAGTTTGGCAACCTATTAAAATACTTTATACAAGAATAGAGTGGAGTTCTTTCTGTAGCTGTAAGCCTATGTTTGGGTATACTATATGCTATACTTCTAGTGTTAAAATTTTGTTGCATTTCAAACGACAGCACTCACACACATACAGACCAGGACGGGTCAAAAGCTTCAAGTCTCGGCATACTGCAGGGTTTCAAGAAGAGCATGGTTCTTATAGCACTCTTTTGTGCAACAAAAACCCTCCGAGCACCCGCACTCGCCCCCCAGAATATGACTCCATAATGCAGGACCGAATGAACACTCGCAAAGTAGACTACCTTTCTGTTGTCTAGCTCAATGTATTTTGAAACAACTCGTAGTGAATAATATGCCGAGTTTAATTTTTTGCAGATTTTATCTACCTGCAAGCCCCAGTCCAATTCTGATCAATGCTGATGCCCAGAAACTGTGCACACTTATTAGGGATTACATCCTGTCCACCTAGATGAACCTGCCCTGGTATATCCCTGTTTTTTGCTTTGATCTAAAACATATGTGATGAGTCTTGTTCTTATTTAAAATAAGTTTATTACTCGCAAACCACTCCTGAGCCCTATTCAGATGATCATTTGAGATACCCAAAAGGTCCTGCAAGGTAGATCCAACCGTTAATATATTGGTGTCATCAGCAATGAAAATGTGCAATCAGATCTGTTTAAGACAAAAAAGTGGTGCGACGCAAATCTATTAACTTTTAATATAGGGAAAACCAACATTTTAAATTTCAAATGTGTCATGAAGAACGTTTATCTGGAAAATAAACGCGCCCAGCCTTAACAAATTCCTGGGCTTATCAATTGACAGCTCACTTAAATTTGAGAACCACATCTTGAATGTGTGCAGTAAAATCTCTTCTGGTTGTTGTGCCTGAGGGTTATATCTAATAACTTAGGACTTCTCCATTGCCAGGGCTGCATACTTTGCTCTAATTGAGTCCCACCTTCAATATGGCGTTTGTTTTAGGGGCTCTTGTTCTGATTACCTTTTCAATTCAGTTTCTGTGTTGCAAAAAAGAGCAATTCGATATTGATCGGGAGCCAAGGTTTGTGATTAGGGGTGGGCAAAATAATCGATGAATGGATTAAAAACCGATTAATCGATTAACTGTTTTAAACGCCTCGATTAATCGATTACTTCGATTAGTCGATTATTTCGATTAATTGATTATTCCGGTTAATCGATTATTTCAGTTAATCGATTATTTCGGTCTATCGATTATGTCGATTAATCGATTATTTAGATATTTGCTAAAATAGTAAACGTTTAATCGATTAATCAATTTTTTGCCCACTCCTACCGACTGTTTTACACCAGGTATAGTTTATAGAATTTCAAATTAATAACACAGTGTAATTAGAAACTCTGGACTCTGTTAATAATAATAGGCGTTTTAGCCTATAGGGGATGGTCATTTCGACGCGTCATTTTCTGACAGTCTGGCTTCAGTTGTTGCACATTTAGGTACAACACCAACACATAACCTCAACGGAGTGTTAGCACGTTAGCAGTATAGTATAGTATTTATCTTTAAATTATGTATTTGGTTGATTGGATTAGTTTGGGAGTTTCTAACAACCTCCAGTGCTCTCTCTGAAAGGTTAGTTAGCTTAGACTATATATAAAGGTATTTAGTAAAGTAGGTCAGATCTTAAGTGATCTTAGATCTTCGCTTACTGGGGATCATTATAGAGCAACTTGTTTTTCTTACAATGAAGAGATTTGTAAACCTACACAAAAATTGAATTTAGATTTATATAAATAATAAAAGTTTGTAGAAAATATCCTTCTTTAAATTCTTCTCCGTTTATTAGAAGTTAATAGTTATCCCACTTTGCAAAGCTGTAGCACCTTGATCATTCAACTTAGAATGGCTTGCAAACGAGTACTCAAATGATCTAATAGATTTTTAAATACTAAGATATGACTGTACAAACCATTATGTTCTCACTTTATCAGATATAATGTTTTGTCCGGTATTAGTATTAATAATTGATTATTTCGATTAATGGATTCTCTCGATTATCGTTAATCTAGGTTATATCCGTTAATCGATTATTTCGATTAAGCGATTATATCGAGAATAATCGATTATTACAAATAATCGAAAATCAATTATTACTTTCAATAATCGCCCAGCCCTATTCGTGATTCCTGTCGCCCCTTATTTTTGAAACATGCAATCTTAACATTGTGTTGCCTGTTTATTTTGGAAACAGTATGTCTAATCTTTAGGAAATATAGAAGCAAGTTGTCTCTGAATGGTTCTTACAATACCCGCCAGACTTATACTTTCAGATTGCCTATCTTCCATTCAGAACAAATTAAAAGTTCCATTATATACGGAGGTAAAAAACTTTTTAACCATCTTCCTATAAAGCTGAGAGGGCTGCAATGTGATAAAGGGTTCAGGAGGCAAACAAAAAAGTTTTTGGCTGATAAGGCATATTACAGTTTGAGAGAATTCTATAATGACTTTAAATTAAATGTGGTTTTGTCTTTATCTATTCCATTTGCACTTTTGTGTTGCATTTTGTTTTTTTTTTGTTCCCCCTTTTTTGTTGCTTTGTGAACTCGTTTTATACTCCTAATCTAGTTTTAGCTTAATTTTAATCTTAATTTTAATTTTAATAGACCTTTATGAACTTTATATTCTTTGTAAGATTCAATTCTATATTTTTAAAGGCATTGTCAATAACTATGTATTGTTATTATGACATTTAAGCTATCTTTTGACTTAATTTGACTTGACTACCATGTACATGGACTTGTATAGTTTATCTTGGCATTTGGCCTGAATCAATAGTTATTAAATGTGTTTATTTAGTGTTGTTTTTCTTTGTTTAGTATTTTTTAACCATTATGCGTTTTTGTCATATTTTATTTAGCAATTACTTTTGAAGTTGCTACTTGTTTTTTCTTGTATTTGATGCTTCTGCATTGCAGATTAATGAGCTTTGTCAGCAAATACATTGTATTTTGGGCAATAAACCATGTTTTGAGTTTGAGTTTGAGATGTACTTACAATGGTATAGCAAAGAATAAATATTAACTTATAAAATACAAAAAATGCAAACTACAAATTCACTGATGAAGCTTCTTATTTCTTAGTAATCTACTGCTTGGTTTACAGTTCTCATAGGAAAGTGGCTACTTACTATATTTTTGGTCAATGTTTAGCATACAGGTTTTGTTGATTTTGAAATACTGTTATATAATTAACATGAAAACTGTTTTATGAGCCATGTTCGTTCATTAAAAGCTTGCACGAATAATTGATACCCGCAACAAAAGTCTCCAAAGTTTGAGTTTTGAGGCTAAATGGGTGCAGAACCACTGACCACTATTACTTGCCCAGATGAATGTGAAAATAATGACATCTGCTGAATAAAATAATGACTTTTTTGTCAATATTCATTGGCTTCGGCTAGTTCTTATTGGTTTTGCTCCCAGAGCGAGATGCTTGCTGTTTTGATATGTGAAGGCCTGTATTTATTTATTTATTACTACACTGCCTAACAGGAAAACTTCCCAATTACAAAGCAGGAAAATATAAAAGCCAAGGGGTCTCTCACTTTAAAAAAATATGTACATGTAATGCCAAAATATAATTTTAAGCGCGACTGCCAGGGAATGCCCAGTGACTTTAGGGACTGCCGTAAACTTTTATAGGCTGTTAGAGACTGCCTAAAATGTTTAGGAACTGCTTGTGACTGCCTAAGACTGCTTGCGACTGCCAAAGACTTTTCAAGTCTACTAGGAATTGCCAACAAAAGAAAATACGATAAATAATTATTTCTTTATGTCCTGGTCAAGGCCCTGGTGTTCTCCCATTTCTTTTCATTTGTGTTTTAGTGAAATTTTTAGGTATTATTAAGAAACTAAATGAGTAGGAACAAATTAAAATGAGGAATAATCTAAGCAACCAAGTTCGTATATTTAAATACCCCATTTATCGAAAATAATGGAATTTTTGAAAAAGAAACTAAAATGTAAGCAGGTGTCATATTTCGTATAAATATGGCTATGGGATCCTCATACCAACTTCGTTTCGAATATATAACACCCTGCATAAAATATAAAAATTCTTAAAATATCCTATTAAAAAATATAATATAAAAATTCTTGCAATGTCGTCTTAAAAAATATGATTATAACATGTAGATTGTACAACTATTATTTTCCCTTACGTCACGATTAGTGACGTTATAGAAATAACGATTAACCAACATCTCTTTCTCGAGTAAAATAATTAAGAAGTTTGAAAATAAGAGCTCGCCCCTTCTCATTAAACCGACGATTCATTTTAAAAATGATTTATTCCGCGGTTTAAAAAAAAATCGTCGTTTGACACCACGTTTGACACTAGTCGATACCTGTCAAATGACATTTTACACAAGATTTTACCATTGATGTAGAAAATACGTCCATGGTGTAAAGAGAGATGCCAAGCTATAACATAACGGCAAATAATAGTTGTACAGGGTGTTCCAACGAGGACTGAACAGGGGCTTATTTTTGAACTTCCCTTTATTTTTGAAACAAACCAAAATAGCCATTCGATGTATTTTTTTCTGCTAAATTGAAAAATTGAACTAAAAAAACATTTGAACCAAAAACAACAGATTTACGCCATGGATGAACTGTTTTTTAAATTGAACACCCGGTATATTACCACATTTTTGGACTCTCTAGAGAAATCTAAACACATTTCGTGTATAATATTTTATACCTATCTTTAGCTGTTTACCAAATATTGACAGTTGAAAGTCGGGCATATTGACACTTTGACAGGCTCTAAAATCTAAACCGCAAGAGATCAAAGAAAACGGTTTGAACATTCCTATCTTAAGTTTTTATAAGCTATCGAATGACAGTAACTTTGAAGTTCCGGTAAATTTTATCCTCGGATTAAATTCGGAATTAGTGTCATTCGATAGCTTATGAAAACCTAAGATAGGAATGTGCAAATCGTTTTCTTTGATCTCACGCGGTTTAGATTTTAGAGCCTGTCAACGTGTCAAAATGCCCGACTTACAATTGTCAATATTTCGTAAACAGCTAAAGATAGGTATAGGTTATTATACACGAAATGTGTTTAGATTTCTCTAGAGAGTCCAAAAATTTGGTAATATACAAGGTGTTCCATTTAAGAAACAGTTCATCCATGGCGTAAGTCTTTTGTTTTTGGTTCAAATGTTTTTTTGGTTAAACTTTTGAATTTAGCAGAAAAAAATACATCGAATGGCTATTTTGGTTTGTTTTAAAAATACAAGGAAGGTCAAAAATAAGCCCCTGTTCAGTCCTCGTTGGTACACCCTGTACAAATTTTATGATCCAGTACATTTATATTTTGAAAAGTAATTAGACACTCTTTTTAAGGTTTAAGTTCCATTTGTTCCTGGCGTTTCAGTTTAAAGGAATAGTTTCCAACAATAATAATTGGTCCATACAAAATAAATTCATATTTTACAATCTGAATGCCATCTTTTACTGGCGATTTGAAGTCAAGTTCTTTGTTAAGAAATTTCATTTTCTATTTATTGCTTGGTAAAATTTCGACAATACGGCCAATATACTAGGTATCATCGTAAAAAACACCAGCATAGTACTCTTCTTGTTTTATGGTATTACAAGTAGTAGTGTTTTGATTTTCTGTTAACTCAACATCTGAAAATTATTCATTTTCAAATTCACTTAACGGTTCAACTGTGGTAAAATCTTCAGAACTTTCCTCACTGCTTCTGTCTATTTTTCTTTCTTAGAATTTAAATTTTTGGTTCCTTTTTTTTGTTTGGCAGTTTTTTTCGTAAGTTCTACATTTGCTTGGGGTACTTAGTGACTTACATCTAAATCATCTGATCTATCACTAGAGAGCCTACCATGATGATTTTAAGAAAATACCAACATAAAGTACTTTTTCGTACTACCATTGTCTTTATTTACACAAATTTTTAGCAGAGAAGTATCGATAATATCGCTTTCCGAATCGACTTCCATGTTTTTTTTTCACTAAAATCACGAACAGGAACCTATCAATATATTTGAAAATTTCAGCATCTTTTGTACAGGTTGGCTCGAATTCGAGTCTCTGTATGGGGAACTCGAGAACCGTAAGAGATACAGTGTCCGTCAAATTAGGGTAAAATTGCGCATTTAGGTGTCTAACAATATGCCGTTTAGAAAGTTTTAAAATTCCAAATATTTTCGGATATATTCGGAAAAAACCGAAATATTGAAAAATCGCTTTATTTTTTTCCTGAGCTTATTTAAAAACGGATTTCAAATTGAATTGCACTTTTGCATTCAGCTCTATCCAATGGTGGTATTCAGTTTGATAGGTGTTATAAATATGAATGCGTTTTTAATTTTTTTTGTTTTTTTATAATTTTATATTAATTTTTTTAAAGTTATTTATTTTGCTTTGAGGTAAAAAATAAATGAACTTGTTTATTTAATTTTACTATATTATATTTTTATTAAAAATAAAGGTTTTAATTTTCCACTTAACACAAAACATCAAAACAACCAAAATAAAATATTTTTATAGAATATAAAAATTTCAAAAGTAACAAACTATTTAAATTTACGTCAAAGCAAAATAAGTAATTTAAAAAAAGATTTAAATGAAAAAATAAAAACGCATATTTATATTACCTAATAACGCCAATATCATCTGAAAAACGATTAAAAAAATAAATTTCGTATTTAAAAAAGGAAGTTGATGATGACCTCTTGAAGACAAAACGTCGGATTCCAAACTGAATATCACCATTGGATAGAGCGGAAAAAGTGGCGATGCAAAAACGCAATCTAATTTGAAATCCTTTTTTAAATAAGCTCAGGAAAAAAATAAAACGATTTTTCAATATTTCGGTTTTTTCCCGGATATCTGGAAATACTCGGAATTTTAAAACTTTCTATTGTTTACGCACCTAAATGCGCGATTTTGCCTTAATTTGACCGATACTGTATCTCTTACGGTTTTCGAGTTCCGCATACATAGATTTGAATTCGAGCCACCCTGTACATCATCATGATCTTCAATATTTGGTTATATTGCAATATTTTCTTCAAATGGTTTAATGACTGGTTCTTCGGAAAATTGGGTAGCAGGCTCGGTAGTAGATGGAAAAGATACAGTGGATGATGCATGTAGTTCACCTTCATGTCCTAGATTAACTCCCAACTCACTTATGCTACACAAAGCGTCATCTTTAGCTTTTTCTAAAACTATTTTTATGCTTTTGATTGAAAGAATGTCTGTTGTTTTCATAATATTTACTACATGGCGAGTATTTCATTTTTCGCCCGGAAAAATAAAATTGTTACCTACCGTCCAAATATATATAAATTATATTTTAAACGTTAAAAGCGTACTAACAAAATCTCAATCTAAACTCAAAAAATGGTCACACATCATTCACAACTATCACCAAATAATTAGCCTAATAGACAATGGAATGGCGCGCAAACTGCAATACTGCTTACTTGCCTACAGCAAAACAAATAAACACCCTGCTCAACTCAGCCAACAGGGTCTGTTGGCTGCCGAGGCCCTTGCGTTACGTGGTTCTTGACCATTCTTTGTAACAAAACTTGCCGATCGCCTGCTAAATTCCAAGCGACTGCCGCCGACTGCTACTGATTTGTTAGGGAATGCCTTAGGACTGCTGCGACTGCGAAAGAATGCCCAGCGACTACCAGTGAATGTCAAGACGACTGCCTATGACTGCCACTAATTACTTGTTGACTGCCCTGGGACTGCCTGCGACTGCCAAGAAAATGTACATGTAATGCCAGTAGTGAAAGACCCCTTGATAAAAGCATAAAACATAAAAGAACTTAAAAATAACATAACAGTACACATTATAAAAATTCAGAGTTAACAAATAACAAGCAAAAATAAAATAACATAGTACAAATAAATGTCATAAATAATTACATAAAACACAAGATTAAAATCATAATTGCACTATTGCACAACATAGTACAGCGGTATTAGGGAGTGGTAGTGAAAATGATGTTATGTGCTATTAGCGGAAAATATACAGAAATGTCTGCGGATTTGTGGAATTGTGGTATTAAAGATATCAAAGTCTTTGTTATGATTATTATGAGTTCTGCACATAACATGGAGTGGTGAAAAATTAAGTTTGTTTGTTCGAGCCCTTGGCAGAGAAAAGGTCAAATTTTGTCGTGATGATAAGCGAGGGACTAGAAAACCAATTTTGTTTAACATATCAGAACAGTCGATCTGGTTATGTAGTAACTTAAACAGAAACACCTGAGAAAAATAACTTCTCCTGCGGGACAAGGACTGCATATCAAACATTTCCAGTAAAATCTCTTCCGGGTATCCCTGAGGAGGATATATTCCATGAAATTTCAAGTATTTATTTATTTATTTATTTATTTATTTATTTATTTAGCCAAGGACTAATTATACAATACAATACAAATGTACAAAGTATTACCTTACAAAATACAACTTATGCTTATAAAAAAAAATTAGTTTCAATTCTGCAATATCAATCCTCACTATTTTAACAATCCGATACAACCAATCACTCTCCCAGCATATATTCCCTCAATTGCCTTTTAAACACTGCTACTGATAGTGTTCCCTTGATGACCTGTGGTAGAGAATTATACAATATCAGTCCCTTATGAAATACATTTTTTTCGGTACTTCTCATATTTTTCCTAGTAATATAAAAATTAGTTCTATTTCTAGTAGGATGTGTGTGCACTGACTCATTCTTTTTAAGTTTATCCTTTAGATAATTTGGAGAAAGACCATTTTCCATTTTATATATTAATACTAGGGTCTGATATTCTAAGAACTTATCAATAGGGAGCCATTTTAACCTATTAAGCATCTCCCTAATTGGGGTTTCCCTTCTCTCACCTAAAATTAATCGCATTGATCTATTTTGCAATTTTTGCAACCTATTTAATTCATTTTTGTTAGCTAAATAGAGAATTGTTGAGCAAAAGGTTAAATGAGGTAATATCAACGTACTATAGATTGTATTCCTAGACCACTGTGACAAAAAAAAAGATACTCTGGAAGGAAAGTTTACGTTTTTTGACACCTTCCCAATCATATACAAAATATGATCCTTAAAATTAAGATACTTATCCACAATAACACCCAAATATTTTATTTTATCGACAACTTCAATTTTATCATTATTAATATAAACACTACTACCATCTGCTTTAAACTCCTCTTGATACTTTTTATTCCCTACTAACATAAACTTAGTTTTCTTTGTGTTTAATTTAAGTGAGTTATTATTAAGCCAATCCGACAACCTATTCAAGTCTAGGTTGATCGTAGTTACCAGGTCAACAATATTTTTAGATGAACAATATATAAGGGTATCATCCGCGAACAGGTGGACTTCACAAGTGTTGATTGCTAGCTGGATGTCATTAATATAGATCAGAAACAGCAGTAGCCCCAATGTGCTTCCCTGTGGCACACCATTATCACTCTGTAGATCCACTGAAGTTTCCTCCCCAATTCTCGTAAGCTGTCTTCGGTTACTCAAATAATCAATAAGCCAGTCTAAAGCTCTATCAATTATTCCCACTGATCTTAGTTTGGCAATCAGTATCCCTCTATTCAGTGTTTCAAATGCTCGTTGTAGGTAGTAGTTTCAGGAATCTACGCTGAACTCTTTCGAGATCATCAACATGTGTATTATACTCGGGTGACCAAACTACAGAAGCATATTCTAATTTCGACCTGACAAAAGCGAAAAATAGTGTTTTAAGAGTATGGATGTTTCGAAATTCACGGCTCAACCTGGCAATAAATCCAAAGGTCTTGGTTGTTTCTGAAATTATAGATTCATAGTGTTTTGTGAATGATAACTTATTGTCAAAAGTGATGCCCAGATCACAAAAAGAATCAGGTCTATTTAAAATTGTTTGATTTATTGAGTAGTTGTACAGAAATGGATTTGTTTTTAAGGTGAACGATAACACCTCACACTTGTCGATGTTCAGAGACAGTTTGTTTAGGGTACACCATTCGATCAAGGTATCTAAGTCTCTTTGGAGTTTTATGCAGTCCTCAATCGAGTTTATGCGTAAGAGAAGTTTGAGATCATCTGCATACAGGAGTGCCATTGCTTTAAGTTTAAGACATATATCGTTTACGAAGCTTATTATTATTAAATCCTTTATTTAGCATAAATTGCTAGTACAGTCAACTATAACTATTAAGAAATATGTAATTTGAAAACACTATTAAGATAAAAATTACATACCAACTAAAACCTTTTTACTTTGTAAACTCTTACTATATGTGTAAATCTTGGTGTAAATATATAAAAATCTTGAAAAAAAAAAAAAAAAAACAGAGATAAATAAAGAAAGGTAAAACAACCCAAAATGTCAACCAACAAATCAAATAAATAAAACTTATACAAACTATATACAATAAGATTAATATATCAGTCAAAAAAAAAACACAGAAAAAACAAATTAATAAATACAAAACATATTCAGTATATAAGAAAAAAAAAAGAAACAATACCCAATTAACAAACAATTCATTCATCCAACAGGCTACAACTCTTGAGCATATATGATTTCAAACTTCTTTTAAAGCTAGGCAGCGAAAGGCAGTTCTTTATGTTTTCTGGTAGTTTATTAAAATCATCGAGTCCTTTATGAAAAATTGAATTCATTGTCGATGTTTTGTTTTTTCGTTTTATAATAAAATCGTTTCGGTGCCTAGTATTATAATTATGGACTTCACTGTTACAAGTCAACTTGTTAACAAGATATATGGGTGCATAACCAATTTTAATCTTAAAAATGAAAATCAAAACATTATATTTATTTTTATTCCCTCTGTTGAAGCTGATATTTATCAGGTTTACTTAACATTCAGTGTAAAAAATCAATCTTTTGTTGTTGGCTGTGTCTATATACCATCTCCATCGCCTTACCATGCTTATGTAGCACATTGTGATTCTCTAGATTGTGTAATTGATGAGTATTCTGATAGTTTGTTTGTCCTGGCAGGAGATTATAACTTGCCTCAGGTTAGATGGGGTAATGATGATCTTGGTCTGACTGCTGATTATGAGCATAATGACTCGGTAAATATTATTGCCAACTATTTTAGTTTCCACAATTTTTTTCAAAAGAATATGGTTTTGAATAACAATGAGGTTCTTTTGGATCTGGTATTTACTAGTTTGAATTCAATTGAGGGAAGACCTGCTGTGGACACAATTTTTGAAAATAGCTTACATCACACAGCTATTAGCTTTGACATTTATTGTGAGGAAGACTGTGAGGTAATGAATTATGAAGAGTATTTTTATGATTTTAAAAATGGTGATTTTCTTTCAATTAATTATCATTTGGCTAGCATAGATTGGGATGCTTTGTTTAGTAATAAAACAACTAATGAAATTGTAACTTTATTTTATGATATTATATACTCTTTAATAGAACAATTTATCCCTCTAAAGAAATATAAAACTTCTACTTTTCCCTCTTGGTTTTCTTCTGAACTTCGCCATTTGATAATACAGAAAAAACAAATACATAAGAAGTTTAGAATTAGTGGGTTACAGGTGGATTATGAGCACTTTATGTCCTTAAGACATCAGTGTAAAGTTTTGAGGGATGCTTGTTATGAACAGTACATCAATAGAATGGAGAGCAACCTTTCTGCGGATCCAAAGTATTTTTGGTCATTTATCCAAAGTAAAAGAGGGACATTTAATATTCCTTCTAGAATGACCTATAATGGCAAGGTTAGCTTGAATGCTAAGGACACTGCAAATATGTTTGCTGAGTGCTTTTCTTTGGTATACTCAGATGAACAACTCAATACTGTACCTTCTTTTAATTTTGAAAATTCAATTTGTTTAAGTGCTGTATCATTGTCAGTAACAGAAGTATATGATGTTATTGTTTCCTCTAAGAATAGGATGTGTTCTGGACCAGACGGAATCCCAGCATTTTTTCTTAAACAATGTTTGTGTACAGTTACGAGACCCATATGGATTATATTTAACTCTTCTCTTAGTTCGGGTTGTTTTCCGGCCCATTGGAAGAAAAGCTTTTTAAAACCGATTTTTAAATCTGGGAATAGAAGTGATATGACCAACTATCGTGCGGTTTGTAACCAATCAGAGTTACCAAAATTACTGGATTGTCTTGTTGGTAGGAAAATAGCATGGAATTTTAGAACTGTTTTTAATCTGGAACAATTTGGATTTGTGAAGGGAAGATCAGCTGATGTCAATTTGGTTTTATATGTTAATCACATATACAATAGTTTGGAGAGGGGATCTCAGGTTGACTCGATTTATACAGATTTCTCTAAAGCTTTTGATCGGGTCGATCATGGGGTCCTCTTAGAAAAACTAAAGGCTCTAGGTATTGTTAACCCTCTTCTTCAATGGATATCGGAGTTTGTTGGAGGAAGAACTCAGGTGGTCAATCTTGGAGGCTCATTATCGGAGGAAATATGTGTGCCATCAGGGGTACCACAGGGTTCCCATTGTGGCCCTGTTTTGTTTTGCCTTTTCTTGATTGATTTGGTGGACTATCTGAAAAACTGCAGTGTTTTGATGTTCGCAGATGATGTAAAACTCTTTAGAACCATTGAGTCTTTGAATGATGCTGTTCTTCTACAGGAGGATCTTCAATCGTTTTTGATTGGTGTACTTTAAACAAAATGTCACTTAATATTGACAAATGCCATAAGATTACTTTTTCAAGGCAAAGAAAAACTATAAATTTTATTTATTCAATAAATAACTCTCCAATTAACTCTAAAGCAGAAGTCTCTGACTAGGGAATCTGGATGGACTCAAAATTATCATTTGAGAGCCACATCAATCAGGTAACGAATAGGGCAATGAGGGTGCTTGGTTTTGTTCAGCGTTCAACTGTTGACTTGTCCTTGTTTACTTTTAGAATGCTTTATTGCTCCCTTGTTAGGCCAATTTTGGAGTATGGGTCAGTTGTTTGGTCCCCATCTTACAATTGTTACATTGAACAGCTAGAGAGGGTCCAGAATAAATTTTTGAGAATTGCTGCATTTAGGAGTGGATATCATAGGGATGAATATAACTATCAATGGGTAAGGGATAGTCTAAATTTGCCAACACTAGAATCAAGAAGAATTCTACTAGATCTATGTTTTTTACATAAGGTAATAAATGCTGCTATAGACTGTCCTCAATTGTTGTCACATTTTAAAGTTAGAGTTCCTTCTCGAAATAACAGACAGTAAGAAACTTTTATAGTACCATTTCACCACACTAACTATGGCATGAATGAACCAACTACACGACTGGTTCGCAGGGCTAATGGCCTGCTGGGACAAATAAATTTGTTTGACTCTAAATTTGGTAACTTTAAGAACAAACTGAAACAAATTTTGTAAAATATTCTATCATCAACCCAATTGTTCCCTTGTAAGTGGTTCTTGGCTGTGTTAATAGATTTAGTGTAGTTACTGTGATTTTGTTTTGTGATATGTGATACTTTTTACGTAATATGAATGTAATTTATTATATTTTGTATGTATATTTTAATAACTACAATATAAATGGATTCCGTTGATAAATAAATAAATAAATAAATAAATAAATATACTGCAATACCGGTAACCACTGCAAGACCCTTAGCATTGACTGAATTGGTGTATATTTGCTACAACAGAGAATCAGCCGCATTGCCCGGTTTTGCAATTTTTGCAATCTGCCTATCTCACTCTGCTGAAACATACACATAATGATGGCGCAATAATTAAAGTGAGGTAACATTAATGTATTATACACTACCAACCTTGACCACAATGACAAACATGTTGAGCATCGAGCTAGATAATTAACACTGTAACTTATTTTAGAAATGACATTGTTACAGTGCTCTTTAAATGAAAGTCTATCATCAATTAAAACACCCAAGTGCTTAATCTTGCGGGCCCGCTCTATTCTTTCAGTTCCAATAAATAACGAATAGTTAGAGCTGAATTCGTGTTCCGCATGATCTTTAGAAATGAGCATATATTTGGCCTTATCACAATTCAATTTGAGTTTGTTTTTGGAGGTATACAAATTTATTTTCTCCAATGCTGCATTAATATTCTGAACAAGAGCTGCTAAATTTTAGAACTGGCATATAGCAGGGTAACATCAGCGAACAAGTGAACATTAACATTATTCACAAAACCAACAATGTCGTTAATATACAAAATGAATAGTAAAGGCCCCAGAACACTACCCTGTGGGACACCACACTCATTCCCCAAACTACCAGAGAGAATTCCATTAACTTTAACCCTCTGCATTCCATTTTCTAAATAACTACTAAACCATCTCAATACATTGTCCACAATTCCCAGTTTTTATAATTTTTGTATCAATATTTTCCTATCAACAGTTTCAAATGCTCTTTGCATATCCAGGAACACAGCAATTCTACTATAATTATCATCACACCAATTTTTCCATTCATCAAGTACATATTGGATTGCTGTTTCACAACTATGCCGCGCTCTAAATCCGGATTGCATTTGTGTAATAAGATTATTATTCTCGACAAATTCTAGCAACTGCATGTAAACAACTTTTTCCACTATTTTTTCTATTGTCGTTAATGTATTTATTGGTCGAAAATTGGCTGCTTCAAAACTATTATTTTTCTTTTGAATGGGTATAATGGTGGATATCTTAAGCTGATCTGGAAATGACCCCTGCTCAAGTGAACAATTAATTAGATTAATCAAAGGATTCTCAATGGATTCATAAATATTCTTTATCAATTCAACATTAATATCGTCAGGACTGTTTTTTGTAGGCAAAGAAAATACAACACCCCTTAGAAAAGTCGAGTCTATTAATTTAAAGTTTGAAAAGGTGTCAGCATTAATTCTATCGTTTTCAATTGTTATGCTGTCAGCTATACTATTGTCAATACCCCCAATTATATGATTTATACTATCTATATAATAATGGTTCAGCCTATCAGACAACAAAGATCTATCTCTAATAATTTCACCATTAATGTGAATTTCATTTATTTTTTGTGATTTTCTACTAGTTGGCATTATTTGGCGTAGAGCGGACCACATGTGTGATGGGTTATATTTGCATTGGTCAACCCTAGTCTCAAAATATCTAACCTTCTCCTGTCTGATAACCGCAACCACCCTGTTTCTTTTTTCTTTATAGACAGCATGACTCTCGTCTGTTTTACTTGATTTGAATTGCTTATAGCTTTCATCTCTATTTTCTACTGCTTCTTGAACCCTTTCATTCCACCACGGCTTGAAACGAGAATGGATTTTAATTTTCTTTAAAGAAGCTACACTATCTAGAGCAAGCAAAATATTCTGTATAAGATAGTCACACTTGATGTTAATGTCACAGATACCAAACTTCCAGTCGACAGACTGTAACTTAGCATTTATTAGCGCATAATTTATATGTTTTCCTCTAGTTTCCAGAAACAAATAACAGTGGCCCAAGCACCGATCCTTGAGGCACTCCCGAGGATGAGGCATACTTATTGGATGTAATTCCATTCACAGAAACGTATTGAGTTCGGTTAGAGAGCCATGATTTTAAAAGTTTTAAAACACTGTCGGAAAAACCAAAAAGTTCAAGTTTAGTTATTAGAATTTGGTGATCTAATTTGTCAAACGCTTTAGATAGATCAGTGTATATGATATCTAATTGAGAAGAGCTATCTAGCGCTTCTGCAATAGTTTGGGTGGTTATCACGAGGTTAGTTGTTGTAGAGCGCCCAGTGGCGTAGCTAGAAATGTCGGCGCCGGGGGGCAAACGTATCCGTTGGCGCCTAAAACAAACCGATATTTTGTGTAATACGCAATTTAGTCAAAAAATAATACATCATAATATTAAACGTATATTTTTGAAGTGACAACTTCTTTAGGCGCGTTTTGCGTTTTTTCCTGTGTATTGAATTCAGTAAAACCGTCACGCGTCACGCTCGGAGCCATCACGCTCGTATATGTATGGCATGTTACCGTATAGGTAGAAGGCTGAAACTTTCAGGGGATGTAACTGGGGTAAACAGAAGATCCTCGACGAAAACGGCAACCAACCAGCAGGTACATACATATTTAAATTTAAACGTAAACTAAAAATCTGCAAACTTATTTAAACATTACAGAGTCTTTCTTCGGTTTTTAATCGACGAAAATTGATCGATTATTTGATCAAAATAAATTTTTTGGGCAAATTAATTTTCTATGCTTATAATTGCTAGGCTATTTAGCCTTGTCTGGCTAATGGTACTTCTTAAGTAAGAAACTCCAAAAAACACATACTTTTTTACGACCGAGATTATCGGAATTTTTGAAGTGAAAACTTCTTTAGGCGCATTTTGCGGTTTTTCCAGGACATTGAATTTAATAAAACCATCACACGCCACGCTTGGATATGTTCCCGTAGGTATAGGTAGAGGGCTGAAATTTTCAGAGGTTGTTGCTAGCCGTGGTAAAAAGAAGTTCCTAGACGTAAGCGGGATCTCTTCCCCCCCTCCCCCCCCCCTCCGTTTGGACAAGGGAGGGGGAAGAAGGAAAAACTTAAATAATTGATATCAGGAGAACGGGAATAGGTATGAGTTGAAATTTTTATGGTAGGTGCGCCCCATGAGGGGGGGGGGGGGGCGACCTTAGACCATACGGTGGGGACCGGGGCTCTAATCTAAGGGGGGATTTTGGGGGAAAAACAGTTTTTCGTCCGTATCTCTGCCACGAAGACTCGGATCCAAATTCTGACAAACGATGATACCGCTTTTTAAAGTTTTCACTTCTATCGTCTGGTCTTAAGCACACACAATTTTTTTTTGTCTTTGAAGTCGCATGCCGCCTTAAGTCTAGTTCTCAGAGCTTCCACTGTCGCCAGCTACACTCTCTCTGGCCAATACAAGACAAGGAACGTCAGAACCCCTAACCCCCTCCACAGTGACGCCGGTTTATTATCGCTGCAGTTGGTTTGAATCAGCCTCACTTAATTTTCATTGGAGATATTGTGTAAAATGACAGATGGTTCACATCATCGTGACGTGACAGCTGTCGCTCGACTTTCAAAAGGCAAGGAGTGGGGATTGTCGCGGGCGACAGTCGAAGCTCTGAGAACTAGGCTTTACGCAGCTTTTTTACAAATTTGCATGCACCAAATGCCCCCGCGCAGGAATATTTCTTTATCATTCCACGTAGAATAAGTAATAAATACCGTGACACAAAAGGTATTGGTTGGATAAAAAGTTTAATACATATTTTGGTCTTTGATCTTTGATTGTATTATAATGTAATTAATTTAAAAACTCAGTAAAGCTCATGAGCATTGTTAGCGTTACATATTTATAAATTCGGAGCGGCGCCGTGGGGCCTTGCCCCCCCATGCCCACCTGGTAGCTACGCCACTGAGAGCGCCCCTTTAGAAAACCATGCTGTAGCGGGGAAATTCTATTTTTTACAAGATTGAAAATTCTTTTGTGAACAAGAATTTCAAGGCATTTTAAGAAATTGTTTACGATTGTGATGGGCCTGTAATTAGTGATATCTGTTTTGTCAGATTTTTTGTAAATCGGGCTGACCTTGGAGCATTTCCAGACACTAGGAATGGATTGAGTGGATAGACAGAGATTATAGAGATATGTAAGAGGTTTGGCGAGCACATGGGAACAATCTCTTAGTAGGAATGATGGTAAAAGATCGGGACCACTTGTCATTTTGTTCTTTGCAGTTTTTAAGGTGTCAATGACTTCATTCTCAGAAAAAGATTGGATATCGATGATTGGATATGTAATTTTTGAATTATCTGTGGGCATGCTTGTTAAATCACATTGAGGATTAAATGACTTATGGAAAAAGTCTGCAAATGCGTTAACAATTTGAGATGTATTAGTTACTTGAGTGTCATTGTAAACCATGGTGTCTGGTATTCGCGCAAAGGATGACCGTTTTGAATTAATGTAAGTCCACAGATTACTAGGGTCCTCGTTAATTTGTTGCTCTGTATGATCGATGTATTGTTTATGTGCAGTGTTAATATCTCTTTTTATTTTGGCCTGAAGAGTTGTGAATTCATGGTATGTTACTGTATCCTTTTCCCTTTGATACCTTATGTGAAGCTTATTTTTCAGTCGAATATTCTCTTTAATTTCATTGGTGTACCAGGGTGGATATTTAATCTTTGCTTTTGGAGTATATTTCGTAACAAAATCAAAACAAGTTCTGCCAAAAACAAGACTTTTTAAATGTTAGGATATTGATTAAATGACCAACATTTCAATGGTCAAACATGACTTACAACACTGTTTTCTTATTTTTTCTAAAAAAAATGTTAAAAGGACAAAAGCCCATATTCTAAAAAGTTACCAATTTTCTTCAAAATTTTATTAAGTGTATTTTATAATCATTTGCTATTTCTGCAGAAGAAGATATTTATAAACTTACTTTTCGGCTTGCTCTTTATGAGAGCCCCCACTCTGTATAATATTTTGCAAAGTTAAACGGATGTTGTTTGCTTTTCCGGACATTCTTAATTAGTTTTGAATATTTCTGGTCTTTTTCACAAAGTATTTATGTGTGAAGTAGCTATTTTAGTGTCTTTCTCGGATTTTTTATTCACAATTCAGAACATCACAACCCACTACAGACTACAGTACACTTTATTTTTAAAGATTCCAGCCATATACAACAAACTTCAAACACTCAAACTTCAGCTCAGCTGGCCTCCGGCCGGATATTTTGTTGTTTTTATTTGACAGTTGAGTATAGGGTTGGGCAAAAAGAACTGGTTATTGGATAACCCATAATTTTACCCATCGGTTAACTGGTTAATATCAGATTATTCACCTGTCATGTTAACCGAAAACCGGTAACCGGTATTAGATTTTCATTATATTATATTGGCAGTGTATTTGGATCCATAGCACAGCTCATTTTTAACAGACGGTTGAATTTAAAATTAATTTTTGCTTCAAAATCCGCGACAAATTCGTCCGAAGCCACGGCTATCGTCCTGGAGGTCCGGAAATTTCGGATTTTTATACAATTTTGCCATTTAAAACGTTTTTAAACGGATTTTAGATGATAAAAAAAATTGAGCGAGTCTGCTGGTACTCGAAACACTGATGTGTAAACATATCCGATATTGACATAATCGACATGAAAATCCAATGCTACCTTGGGTCGCGTGACGCCTGAATATAGGCAACCACTTATTTGGAATTGGTTGCCTATATTCTAGCGTTAGAAAGATCTCGTTTTACACTAACGGTTACTTACAGACAGCCTACAAAACATATTCCTGTCACAGATACCGCCCGACGTGCGTTGTTTAATATTTACTTTGTAACGTTTGCATTAGAATGTCTAATATTACACTTCACGCATAGCCCTCCGCTCGCTTCGCTACCTACAGGGGCGCAAAGAATAAAAGCTATCCCAAGGCAAGAAAACAAAATAACGCGTGCGAAACCGCGGGTAAAAGCTAAAAGTGTCCTATGTCCTTTACTATACTCTTGAAATTATCTGTACAAAATTTAATGATGATCGGTTAAGTAGTTTACGCGTGGAAAATAGGATTGAAACTAACCGTAATAGTCAACGCGACCGAAGTCGCGGGTAAAAGCTAAACGTGTCCTATGTCCTTTACTATCCTCTTGAAAAAACTGTACAAAATTTCACGATAAATTCAAATTCAAAAATTCAAATTCAAAAAATGCTTTATTGTACAAAGAGTAAATATTACCCTCATTTACAAAGCTGGAAGAAAAATAAAAAACACAAAGGAACTAACATGACAAACTAATATTATAAAAACAGACAGAGAAAATCAATAAAAAATAATAAATCAAGACAAACACATTAAATTTACATGGGTCACTAAATATAATTTAAAAAATAAAACAAGTATGATAATATAGTTGGAAATAAAAGAATCAATATAGGACAATTTTAAAATTACATCTAATAAAATTTACTCGAAATTAACAATTAACAGTCAATCAAAGTCATCTTCAGTCTATATAAAATTCGTCTAGGCTATAATATGCCTTGTTTAATAACATTTTTTTAACAAGTCTACTGAACTGCTTCTCACTAGTAACATTTTTAAATTCTAAAGGCAAGTGATTGTATATTTTGATCCCCTCATAAATTATTGAGTGTTTCGCAAGAGAGCGCTTGGGGATGCACAGACTTAAATTATTACAATTAAATCTTGTCCTATGTACATTGGTATGGGATTCATTGGATCCCTTGTACTTCCTACGAACCAACTGAGAAGTCAATAATATAAAAAGACAAGTCAGTGTCAGTATCCGTTCCCTAATAAAAAGTGGCTTACAATGGTCAACAAAACCTGCCCCACACAAAAATCTTACAGCCCGCTTCTGCAATACGAAAACTGACTGCAAGAGATAGAGGCTAGCAAACCCCCAAAATTGGATCCCATACCTTAGATGTGATTCAACTAATGCAAAATAAACATTTTTTGCTGATTTTGAGTCTAGTTCGTTGCGAACCAATCTAACAGCATAACAGGCAGAGGCCAATTTTTTTTTAATGTCGCAATATGTAAATCATACTTTAGGGCGGAATCAATACAAACACCCAAAAATTTGGTACAGTCTTTATTTAAAATTTGTTCCCAATTCAATGAAGGGCTTGAAATAGCCCCACGAAATGTAATCAGGTTAGTCTTACTGATATTAAATGTAAGCTTGTTTGCATCACACCACCTTTTAATAATGCTTATATCCTTATGAATTGTCTCTTCTAAAATGGTGTTATTTGTTCCTAGCCACAATATTGTGGTATCATCAGCAAACAATGTAATGGATCCATTGATGCTGATGAAAGCTAGGTCATTTATATATACAAGAAACAATAAGGGACCAATCACTGACCCCTGCGGAACCCCACTTATCGCCTGAAAAATAGGATTAAAACCTACCGTAAAAATGAACGAGAGCGAAAGCGCGGTTAAAAGCTAAAAGTGTCATATGTCCTTTACTATACTCTTTAAAATATATGTAAAAACATCATGATGATCGGTTATGAGCGTAAGAAAAAACAGATTTGCATTCATAAGTTATTTGCATTTACAATATCAGTCAGGATTCTTTAATAGTAACTACTGGCAGCTTCAATCGGAGTGGATTCATTCACTGCATAAATTCGACACGAAAATCTAATACCCCTAGGAATAACATCAAGCTATGGACACAGCTTATTCACTGACAGCTAGTTGTCTTGGGGCGGCAACCTTTGATTTGGGAAAGCAAGTCAATAACCAAATGTTGCAAATTTTAGAAGAGGGTCATGACTCAATATTGTTTTAATCGTCTGGGCATCTGAATAATACTTTTGACAGTCCGTTTAATTGACAATATGCCTTTTTATTCTCTAAAATCCGTTAAAAAACTATTTTAAATAACAGAATTTCAGAATTGTATAAAAATCCGAATTTGTCGTGGTTTTTGAAGCGAAAATTCATTTTAAATCCAACCGTCTATTAAAAAAATAAGCTGTGCTATGACTGCTATGGATCCAACTACACTGCGAATATAATATAATGACAATCTAATACCGCCCTAGCGGCTAGCATTTTAGAAAACGCTATTTGAGTCGTTGCAATCGCGGCCGTCCTAGATTAGCTTGCTCTTCCATGCGCACGGGTTATAATGTCACATCGGTTTATACATTCCGTCCCCACATTTCCGTCTCATTTGCCGAGATTTACCCTCATACCGCCGCGTAAGATGTTTAGAGATAAAAAAGCATATTTTAAATTAAACGAACTGTTAAAAGTATTATTCAGATGCCCAGACGTTTAAAACAATATTGAGTCATGGCCCTCTTCTAAAATTTGCAAAATTTGGTTAATGACTTTCCCCAATCAAAAGATGCCGCCCCAAGATGACTAGCTCAATAAGCTGTGTCCATATGTTGAAGTTATTCTTGGTGACATTAATTTTTCGTGTCGAATTTGTGCAGTGAATTAATCTACTCCGATTGAAGCTGCCAGTAAGTATTATTAAAGAATCATAACTAATATTGTAAATGCGAATAACTAATTATAGTATATAGTATAGTAATATAGTAATAATTGTCTGTTTGTTTCTTACCCTTTCACGCATAAACTACTGAACCGATCATGAAATTTTGTACAGATATTGTCAAGAGTATAGTATAGAACATAGGGCACTTTTAGCTTTTACGCGTGGTTTCGCTCGCGGTAATTTTTACGGTTAGTTTTAGTTCTATTTTTGTTTTCTTGGGGTTATTCGTTCGTTCTGTTCTGAGTGCGATTCGCTGGACAGCACTCACCCTGTCCAGGCTTTGCAAGAGGTAGAGCGACCCTTCCACATTGGTTTTACACCTTGGTAGACAGGGATACTATTCTTAGAACCTCCAGTTTCTCGCAGGGATGCCCGATTCTTCCTCCGGGAGAAAAACGGTCACTAAACGTTTGCAACGGGTTATATTTGTAAAAAGATTTTTCTTCATTTTCGGCATATCTTGGGTTTGTTTTGGTTAGTTTTTGTTCGTTGCGCCACTTTAGCGAGCGAAGCGAGCGGATGGCTATGGTTGAAGTGAAATAGTACACATTAATGTAAACGTTACAAATGTAAACATTAAACAACGCACGTCAGGCGGTATCTGTAACGAGAATGTGTTTTGCAGGCTGTCTGTAACCGTTAGTGTAAAACGTGTTCTTTCTAATCCAATTCCAAATAAGTGGTTGCCTATATTCAGGCATCACGCGGCCTAAGGTGGCATTAGATTTTCATGTCGATGATATATGTTTACACATCAGTGTCTCGAGTACTAGCAGGCTCGCTCAATTTTTTTTTCATTAACCGAACATCGGTTATTTCCAATTTAATTTCAATGCTTGCAAGAAAATAAATAAATTAATAATATTGTCTGACGGTTGAAACACAGCAAGAAGCAGGCCATGGGAAATTGAAAAAAAAATGTGTGCATAATTATTGATGACGCAATACGCTTCATCAGTAACGTAATTTGCAGTCGGGAGCTTCCGTTTTCACAATGGCACAATTTAATTTAGCTTCTTTCACTTCACCAAACTATAAATATTTTTCATAGATGGAGACGGAACTTAAAATTGATATACATTGTACAATTTCAATGACTTTTTTTATTAAAATTGATCCTGCTTTCAGATTTTTTTGAAATTTTGACATGACATTTTTTATTTATAAAATTTGGCTGTTGTTCTCAATAACCGCCCAACCTTACTATAGTCTTTGTTTATATAAAAGACAATGCTATAGTATAGAAGCATCTAGCCGTTGCGCTTATAACTTTTTATGACATACGCAGTTGCGTTTTATGATGACCGTTGACTCCAACGCCATCTAGTGTGGGTAGCGTTGACTCGAGCGATTGTATTCGCGCTGTGTCTTCGCGATGCAATCCATTTGTCGTAAGAGCTCAAGTGGTCGAGAGGTCTAGATGGTTGGGTCTCAATTCATCGGCTATCGGCGCGGCGGCGGCAGCCCGCGTTCGAACCCCGTTGCTCTTTTTAATTTTTTTTAAGGTTAAGATTCTAAACAGTTTTTTTCTTGATTTTGGGTATGTCTTGGGTTAGGTTTGGTTTAGCACCTGGTTAGTTTCCTTTTCTTGAGCCCCCGTAGCGAGCGGAGGGCCAAGTTAAATGTGAAATATTACTTATTGTAATACGTGCCCGTACTTTGGATGCACTTTTTACGAAATAACAAAAGCCCTATTATAGTGGATATACAGCAGCTTGCATGTGTTTCCGTGAATACATTCACAAAAAATCCCCCTTCTTTGTGAATACATTTCACTGCATTCAATAGTCATTAGTCAACGAGATTTCATAAAATGCAACTGCGCATGTCATAAATAGTTATTTGTGTAACTAGTGCAAGAAGTGCTTATTTGTTGCACGATGCATGAAGCTTGCAGCTCGAGACGAAGTCGGGAGCTGCACTCATGCTGAGTGCAACAAATATGTTTTTTGCACATGTTGCACACAACATTTTTTCTACGATCGATTTAAATTTGTATTTATTAAAATATTAGTTTTACGTCAAAATATTAAAATTTTAAACTGACGACTTACTTACGGAAATTGTCACTGACAGACGTCATCCAACTGGCGGATGCTGTGACAATATCATTTCATTCCATGCGTGCGCGCGCACCTGCGCGCTATGTCTTCGTGATGCAACAAATCGTTTGTATGTGCCCTAGTGGTCTAGGGGTTTGTACAAAGAATAAAGAAGAGTCAGTGCTTTTAGCTCTGGCCTCGAACATACTAATTAATTTGTGTCGGAGGGATTCTAACTATTATTCATTGGGTTTGTATGACTAGCCTTCACTTCGGCGACTCGAGTTCAAACCCCGTCGGTGTTTAATTTTTTTTTTAAGGTTATATTTCTAAACTGTTTTTTTCGTGTTTTTGGGTATGTCTTGGGTTAGATTGGGTTAGCACCTGGTTAGTTTCATTTTCTTGAGTCTCCGTAGCGAGCGGAGGGCCATTCGAAAAGTGAAATATGGGAAGGAATGAAATGATATTGTCGGAGCATCGTCAAGTCGTCATCCATAGGTAACTATGAATGTGCTTTCGTTGGTAACAAGATTTAGATTAATGTCTATGGAATTTATAAAAATTAGAGTAAAAATGTTTCTTTTTATTATCAAATAATATCGTTTAAGAAATATTTGGTGGTATCTATAAGTATCTATATGTATGTACTCGTATGTATACTCAAATTACAAGAAAAAATGGTATCTTTTGATTAAACTCGTAAACAATAGAATATCAAAGTACTTTTAATACAGTAAATAGGGCAAAAAGTAGTAACATTTTGCACGATCGTAGAAAAAAAGTTATTAGCGCAACGGCTAGACGCTAGTGTTGAGTATTGACGACATATATTTAATACTCCTATATCGTGTGTCCAGCTTGTTTACTATGAAACTGAAGTTCGCCGAGGATGCACTTGTTGCACTTGCTTGATGTGTACTTTGGTTAATTTGCGCATGAGCTAGCGCGAAATAATAGTTGGACGACGGCAAACGAGAAACGAGCTGACAATCCGGCGCTCTATTCGTCCACGCACACGTGGAGGCGATCGATAATCGAAAAGGCACCGCTTATTGGTTGAAATCCTTGACATGCGCTCAACGTTCAAAGTACACGTCGATCATTCTATCTCGTTTTGATTTCGGACAACTTTTGGCTCGACACACGATATAGGAGTAATAATAAATGATTGACGATGACAGCACGGGATCGGCACAGTGCCGTGATGACAGCATATATTTAATACTCCTATATCGTGTGTCAAGCTTGTTTACTATGGAACTGTAGATCGCCGAGGATGCACTTGTTGCACTTGCTTGATGTGAACTTTCGTTAATTTGCGCATGAGCTAGCGCGGAATAATAGTTGGACGACGGCAAACGAGTAACGAGCTGACAATCCGGCGCTCTATACGTCCACCATTGAAATGCATGCATTTCAATGACGTCCACGCACACGTGGAGGCGATCGATAATCGTAGGGGACCGCTTATTGGTTGAAATCCTTGACATGCGCTCAATGCTCAAAGTACACATCGATCATTCTATCTCGTTTTGATTTCGGACAACTTTTGGCTCGACA
>MU185359.1:75281-107061 GCA_016904865.1 Pissodes strobi
CTATCTCGTTTTGATTTCGGACAACTTTTGGCTCGACACACGATATATTAGTATTAAATATATGGATGACAGCATTTATTATTATATATACTGAGGGCTATAGGGTTAGTATGGATGACAGTATGCTGAGTGAGCAGTGTTGCCAACAATATTTACAAAAATATCCTACACGCTCTTTGAAATTTCCATAGATTAAAATTATTTTCCCTAAATTTAAATAATTATTGGCAAAGAATCGTGAATAATCAGATAAATATAAATAGAGCAATAAACAAACCGTTAATTAAAACCATCGAGACCGCGGAAACCCAAAGTTCAAAAGTGAGGTGATTATCGGCAAAGTGAAGGCCAAATATGCAGACCTCTAGCACGGCCACCGTGTCGTATAAGTGGCCATGCCTCTAGACCATATACATACGTATACGTATATGCTCTAGACCATCAGAGGACACACAAACAACTGGTTGATTCGCGAAGTACATGAAAACAGTTGAAATTAGTTGACGGCTCAAAATTATGGGTCAGCCCCTAGACATAAATCGAGCTGTATGCTCACGGCAACCTAGGTGGCCGTGGTATGCTCCACCGTTACATAATCACATTAGTATCTAGAAGCTGACCCATAACTTTGAGCCGTCAACTAATTTCAACTGTTTTCATGTAATTCGCGCAGTGTTGCCAATTAGCGTGTAATTACACGCTTTGTGTGCGTTTTGGTTGCCTTGCGTGCATTTTTCGAACACTCTCAAAAAGCGTGTATTTTGTGTGTAATTTCACAAAAAGCGTATATTTTGCGTGTAATTTTGTAATTTGAAAAACCCTTTTGTTTTTTTACGGGTTTCCAAGCCACGGCCACTTCTTTACCGAAATACCATTGCCATCTATTGTAATAATAAAAAATAGGACTAGACGGGCTTTCCTGTTCTGATCTACAAATTCAACGACATCTGTCGGGAGTTTGCAGTTTTAGTTATCCATCAAGGCTTTGCTTTTATCTATTTTCTATTAGGTAGGTGTTAGCCTGGTGTTAGCACGTGAAACTTGATGGGCATGGGACTCCCCATGGAATTTTGGTACTTTGTTCACTGTGTGCATAGTATTATTTGTTGTTTGTTCGTTTTTGGTTTTACTTATTCCTTTCGTTGTGTATTGTTGTGTTTAATATCAAGAATTTGAGAACTAGATCCTTGTAACAATATTTGGAAGCCTAAACATGAGATAACGAAAAAAGTAATAGATTATTTTTCCTTTGGATATAGCGTAATAGAAGTACACGATTGTAATAGATGTATTACTATTGTAATAGGGGTGGCAACACTAGTCACCACGACTGTCGTCACGTGGCAGTTGTGACAGCACAAAACTTCCCTTGTCAAAGCAAAATACAAACCCAAGTGTTAAAGCTGACAGCGTGACACCACAAGTCATCCTCTCACCTCTGTCTTCTGTCACATTTTTACTTTTTGGTTGAGCCGGGCGCAGATCATCTACCCGCCCGACAAGCCCTGAACTTGCGCGCGCATCACAAACACATTTCTGACAAGCATGTCTTTACGGTCGAGGAAATTGCTGTCAGCGCGTCTCGTTCTCGTGGTAGTCGTGGTGCAGTGGTTAGATTCTGTGCTTGTGAAGGGATGGCCCGTGTCAGCCTATTATTTTCAATATGTTTTAAGGTTATGTTTGTTCTTTATTTTAAATTTGGGTAAGTTCTATTTGGTTGCGCCCCGGAGCGAACGAGGCGAGATGAGGGCATTGCATGAAATGAAAAAATTTCGCGCGCAAGCCCAGGTCTCGTCAGTCGTAAGGACTTGTGTAGATGGTTAAGAGTAAAATGTGTGCGAACCGAGCCTGTTGGTTGATCCGCACACTCCGGGGGCGCAACAAAACAAAACTAACCCAAATTAACCAAAGACAATGCCCAAAATCAAGAAAAAACAACTTTAAAAAATATATGAATTAGCACGTACGCATGCGCGAAGGCTCAAAACTGCAGTGGGTAGACGGGAATGACTTAAATTAGGTAGTGTGTAAGAAGTGTGTATTTGTGAAACTATAAGCGTGTAAAAGCGTGCAATTTGAACAGCCCATCGTGTAATTTCACAAATTCAGATCGGCAACACTGAATTCGCGATTCAACCAGTTGTTTGTGTGTCCTCTGATTGTCTAGAAGTCTGCATGGTTGGCCTTCACTTTGCCGATCCAAGTTCAAACCCCATCGGTTTTTTTTTAATTTTTTTAAGGTTATATTTCCACAGTTTTTTTCTATGTCTTGAATTAGTTTGGGTTAGCACCTGGTTAGTTTCCTTTTCTTGAGCCCCCGCAGCGAGCGAAGGCACGACCGCCTAGGTAGCCGTGGCGGAAGGCCATGCGAAAAGTGAATTTAGGCAACCCACATTACCCTGGTCAGAGTTATGTGTCAGCCCCTAGATTCTTGTCACAGCTCGCGGTAGAAAATGTTGATGTTAGAATTTAGTGGATAGAATAATGACGTCAAATAGGCAAATCTTTATTTAAAAAAAATATTCTTAGATATTTTTCATTTTACTACTTATTTTAAAGATGAGAAAGTTTTAGTTTAGAACATCTCAAATTTCCCTAGATATTACGACAGTTCTCTTATTGCCATATACGTTTCTTTTATATGTATATGCTTATTGCCCTTAAAAGTGGAATACTTCCCCAGAGTTACCAACCTTGTGGGTGACTCAATACCCTCTAGATAAGAAGATCCTGCAACTAAGAAAAGCAACCCAGTTGTGTTGGGATTGAAACTAAGTGCGTCTTTTTCGAGTTTTTAATAGAAAATAATATGTTGCATTGTGAAATTATGAAACATTTTCCGTGAACAATTTGTACTTTGTTTAAATTGGGGTTAGTAGTAGTAGTAGTAGCAGCGCCGTAACTACCATGGCGCCAGACGGCGCGGCCGCGCCAGGGCCCGGGCCGCCGGGCGGGCCCTAAGGGGGCCCGGAGGGCCCCCTTTTACTTTATGTAAACCTGGGGCTTAAAACCCGAGAATACGCTACTTTCAGTACTTTTTTTACCAGGACCTGAGCCCGAAACCGAAACCCAAAAAAATAAATCGTACGGGCCTTCCGGGCCTCCTTACACTATGGTTTAGTCCCGCGAGAATACGAGGTTTACTATTTTTTAAATAATTTTTATTTTTAATCTCATAAGAAAAAAGTAATTTTAATAAATACAATCCGTTTAAATTATTTTTGTGACACAGTAAAAATTTAAAAGAATTATGAAAAAAAATTATGTCATAGTGTTTGATTAACAAGCATTTAGAAACAAGTATGTTAGGGTTTATTTAAGCAAAAAATAAGTGTAAGCCCATCACGGTAAAAAAAGGCCCAAAAGTTGCCTCTAAAATATTGGCAAGGCCTTAGCCCGTATGTGTGCGCGTGGTGTGTGAATGTGGCTCCTTAGAATTTTGGGGAAGTCCCGGCACGGGTAAGGTAAGGGCATAATCGCGAAGCAGGGACTGGCAGTGCCAATCTATTGTTCTCGGGGCTTAGTGCTTTTGTTATAATTATCTTATTTACGGTATATTCTTAGTCGTTATTTACGTTTTTTTTTTCATAGTAGTTAAATATTGAGTCTTATTAATTTTGGTGTATTTTATAAGTTTTCAGTTTTTGTTAATTTAATTTGTAATTAGAACTATGAGTGCACCCTATAAATACCAATCTGGTGCTGCAAAGCGCAAAAGAAAACTCAATATGGAAAAACAAATCAATAAGTTACCGAAAATCGACAGTTTTTTTTCAATTGCCTCAACAAGCAAAGCAAATCCGGAACCTTTACATGGTAAGATAAGTATAAAATTAAATTATGAGAATGGATAATAGATAAATCGAATAAATAGAATAGATTGACGTACCGCAATTTTTTTTTCTGCAGGTGACATACACAATCAGGAAGAAGTGGAATACTCAGATAATGCCAAGGGTAAGGAATTAAATCAACTAGAGGAAGTATCATTATCTTCTGCTTCCATTAGTAAAGATGGTCAGCAAGCCGAAGAAAGCGAATTGTCCAATTTTCTTAGGGATTTTTCTGCTGAACCAGGTAATAATATATCTATTTTTAAATATAAACAGCCGCGTAATTAATATAAGACAAGTAAGCGCAAAGCTTTGAGGCCCCCAAGCTTGGGAGGCTCACTCGTCCACTCGTTGATTTGGCCACTGGCAAAAACATAAAGATTAGGTTTGGTTTAGGAAACGGTTTTTTTATATTAAATGTTTGTTTTCTATATTTATTATATAAATAACTATTGTTTGGACAAAATAACAGCTATTACAATTTGGTTTAAATAGTTTTTATTACAATTTGCAAACCTTTAAACTTTATTACTTAATATAAATTTAATCTTCTTTAATGTTACATTTATTTAAAGTTTTGTTTTTCTTTAATGAAAAAAAAATTGAGTTTTAATCTAAACATTTTTTAGGGGATTTTATTAGAATTTTGTTTAAACTTATTGTTCTTTTATTTTTAGTTTTTTATGAAAAGAAATATTTTGTTAAGTTATATGTTAACTAAAAAAAAACTTTGTTTTATTTTTATTTAGTATTATAATATTAATACTATTTATTTGCGATTTGTGACTTACTAGAAGGTGAGTCTCCTAATGTATTTTGCGTTGGGACAAAAAAAATTCTAGTTACACTACTGATGTAGAAACGTTTTCTAAGCGTCAAGCCGTCAAGGGTCATTTTATAAAATGAAAAGTGTATTTAATTTTTTTTTTAATTTTAGATACATGTACAGATAAGGGAATATTTACGCAGCCTCTCACGGACAATCAAAGGAGGTTTATCGTTGAAAACGGACCATGCCGCCCTTCTGGGCCATTTCCTCGAGATAAGGATAATCGAGGTTTCTCATCTTTTTTTACACGGAAATATCAAAATCCGGAATAACAATACAGCGATGGTGCCTATGTTACTCCTTAATCCTTAACGAATGTTATTGTCAACCATGTTGGTTATTTGGGACCTTTAATCGTGTATGTAAATGTAGAGACTGGAAACATTTAAGTCGCAACATTAAATATCACCAAAATAAAATAGAACATAAAAATTCCTGTTCTATCTATAACAAATGGAAATTAAATAGAACCATTGATCAGGAGCAACAAAATATTTTGTTAAAAGAAAAGTTATTTTGGCGCCAAGTTTTACAGCGTATAATCGATGTAACATTAACTCTTGCAGCAGTAAATATGCCATTTAGAGGCTCTGATGAAAGGCTTACTTCTTCTAAGCCAGGGGTGTTTTTAGCTATAATACAACTTCTATCAAAATACGACTTAATTTTAAAGAATTTGCTCGATAATCACACCAAAAATTCTACCACATATTTAAGTCCTAAAATCCAAAATGAAATTATTAATATCCTTGGAGATGCAGTAAAATCTAAGATAGTCCGTAAAATTAAGCTTGCTCCATTTTTTGCCATTATTGTTGATACAACCCAAGATATATCAAAAATATATCAAATGAGCCTTATATTACGATATGTGGTTGTAGAAACAGTAGAAAATGAACATGACAAACCTACAGGGGTAATAATAAAAATAAAAGAGTCTTTTATTGGTTTTATACCAGTGGAGGACCAAACTGGTAAATCACTTGCCGACAAAATTATTGCTCAAATAAAGGACAATGGACTGAACCTTCAAAACCTTAGAGGTCAAGGTTATGATGGAGCCGCCAATATGAGTGGAGTACATAAGGGTGTACAAGCGGTTATAACAAGGTTGGTACCAAATGCTTCTTATGTTCATTGTGCAGATCATAGCCTTAACTTAGTTTTAAATGATTCGGTTAAAAATGTTGAAGTTATTAGAAACTTTTACAATTTTTTAGAGCAGATATATGTGTATTTTGGCCACAGCATAAAACGATGGCACATATTAGGAAGTTTGTCAGATAGTTCAAAAATAGTGTTAAAAAGGTTAAACCCAACACGTTGGTCATCACGCAAAGATGCTGTAATGGCACTTAGATTTAGGTATACTGATGTATTAAAAGCATTATCAAAAATTATTTTAACATCAACAAATCGCACAGAAATTACTGAAGCTATAAACTTAAAAACAAAACTTGAACAGTTTGAAACGGTTTTTCTGGTAGTTTTGGAAAGTAAAATTTTAAATGCTGTAAACGTTGAATCAAAAATGCATCAAAATTCGCAGCAAAACATTCTCGATTGTAATAAGCTTTTAAACAATTCAAAGGCGCAAATAATTCAGCTTAGGAACCAGTTTGAAAATGTAAAAAGTGATGCTATTTCTATGGCATTTAAATGGGGTGTCAAAGAACAATTTACTCAAAGAAGAGTTATTAAACCCAAACTAATATTTAATGAGAATAAAAATAGTTTTGTTTTCCAAACTGCTGAAGATTTATTTAGAGTTAATGTATTTAATAAAACTTTGGACATATTAATTACACAAATTACTGAGAGGTCGCAAGGGCTTGAAACCATACTAGATGATTTCAAGCCTATTTTGCCCGACATATTGTTATTACTAAATGATGATGAAATATATACTGAAGCAGAGAGTTTAAGAATTAAATATCAAAATGATATTGGTGAGGCATTTGCTCAAGAGCTTATATCTTTTCGCCAACGTTTTTCTGAAGAAATTAAATTAAATAATATATCTACGGTAAAAGAGTTACTTGAATTTATATTAATAAAAAAATCATCGTCTAGTTCCAGTTTCCCCGAAGTGATCACTGCTTGTTCAATTTTTTTAACAATACCTGTAACTGTTGCCTCTGCGGAACGCTCATTATCTACGTTAAAACTAATAAAAAATTATTTAAGAAATGCAATTGGCCAAGAAAGGCTTTCCTCACTTTCAATTCTATCAATTGAAAATGAAACAGCACGTTCATTAGATTTAGAAAAGATAATTGACGTATTTGCAACAACATAGTCAAGAAAAGTAAATTTTTAAATTATTATGTTGCTCATGTAAACCTATGGTCTGAATTTTTAAATGTGTTATTTTTATTAGTACAAATTTAGTTTTGTTTTCCTGTTAATTTTTATTTTTGTTTGTTTGTATACATTTTTATGTATAAGTAAATATATAATAAATGTATTAAATATATATTTTGATTTTGTTTATTGTATATAGTTTTTTTATTATAAACCCATAGTATATTCTGCATTATAGAGGGAGAGTGAGTTGGGTTGTAGAGGGAGAGGGGCCCAGATTCGAGTGTGGCGCCAGGGCCCGATGTCATGTTGTTACGGCACTGAGTAGTAGTAATCTCTCTGATGGCCTTTTTCGTGAGAAAATTCAAGCAGTAAAGACCTCTATCCAGGCTTAGCAATAGGTAGAGCGACCCCTCTACATTGGTTACACCTTGATGGATAGAGATACTATTTTTAGAGCCCTCAGTATGTCGAGTATGTACTCCTGGGGGTTCAGACTTGTACATGCATGGCTTGTTTTAAGGTTCGAACACCACCGGCTGGACGTTCACAAACATAAAAATCACAAGCGTCTGTAGACCCGATATAATTTTCGATACCGACTCTAGCGCCATCTAGTGCAGATGGCGTTGACTCAAGCGATTGCATTCGCGCTATGTCACCGTGAGGCAATCGATTTTCATATAAGGCGTGGTGGTCCAGAGGACTAGATGGTTAGGTTTGAACTCGGCAGCGGCATTTATCGGCGTCGGCGGCTCGGGTTCAAACCCCGTTGTTTTCTTTTTATTTTTTTTTAAGGTTAAGTTTCTAAACAGTTTTTTATTGATTTTGGGTATGTCTTGAGTTAGTTTGGGTTAGCACCTGGTTAGTTTCTTTTTCTTGAGCCCCCGTAGCGAGCGCAGCGAGCGGAGGGCCATGCGAAAAGTGATATTACTTATTGTAATACGTGCCCGTACTTTGGATGCACTTTTTCCAAAATATGTTTTATTTAACTAAAAACCAGGATATATTTAATAAAAACCGTATTATAGTGGATATACAGTAGCTTGCATGTTTTTCCGCGAATACATTCACAAAGAATCCCCCTTCTTTGTGAATATATTCATATTCCACGCAAGGCCAGCCTATGTAGTATAGGTGGCCTTTGGTATCGAAAATTTGGTCGGGTCGCTAGACTCTTGTTAAAAATCTGTTGCATGCACGGGGCTCAAACCCCCGGCTGGACGTCCGTATCTTATTCGGGGAGAAAACTACCCGGTCCCTGAACGTTCACCATGAATTCCCAAAACTAACATATATGTATATGCAGCTGGAACAAAATGGCCGATACCCGACACGTGCACTCTCGACCGAAGACGAAACGGAAGTCCAAATTAGGGTTAGTTTGAGTTAGTTTTCTTTGGTTGCATCCCAGAGCGAGCGGAGAGCAGTGTTGCCAACTAGTTTAGATAAAATTATGCGGCCATTGAAGAAAAATAATGCGATTTTGATTTGAGTAATGCGGAATTTTTTGACACGTTTTTGTGTTTAGTACTTCGTCATATAACTTATTTTCTTTATCTTGTTTTTAGAGCACAACAGGAGAAAGCAGTTTAAAATTCCTGCAATTTTACAGTAAAGTTTTCTTCTTTAAAGTTTGAAACTAAATGCGGCAATTATTTTGTTTACTAGTAGGTGGCGACAGTAGTAGTAATGTAGTGTTACGAGTCTACATTCAAACCGTAACAATTAAGGATTTAACAATGGTGATATACAATTTAACGGAAAAGGTCCTCAGAAAATATTTTCTATACATGTATGTCTGGTACAAGGAATAAGTGCGGAAATAATGCGATTTAATTTAGATGCAAAAATTATGCGCAGATTCTAAATTATGCGGAATTCGCATAATTATGCGCCAATGTGGCGGAGAGTCATGTGTGAAATGAAATATTAGGTTTGTTCTAGCAGCGATTCCAAACGGTTCCAAACCATCCGGAGTTTGCGCATAGCGACATAAGCGACGCTTATATCGTTATGCGCAAACTCCGGATGGTTTGAAACCGTTTGAAATCGCTGCTAGAACAAACCTAATATAATACTTCCGACACAATCGCCGTCGGGAACGATTTCGGTCGGCGAAAGCTAGCCGCTAGCAGGTAATTCTACCGATTCGGCTAACGTCGAATCGCGTCGTGGAAGCAAACAGAAAAGTTGAAAACAGACCGCTGTAGAAAGACGCAACTAGAAAAATATCCCTTTTTCAGTTCCAATGGTATGGCGAGAACCTACCAATCATGTTGACGATCACTTCCGGTCCAGCCGTCGAAGGACGAACACGTTGGAAACGGATTACAGAATTCGGCACGGGGAGTGGAAGCTGTTTGCTGAGATAACGTGTTCCAATCCTTCGGGGGGTGTCTGGAAAGTCGTGCCGGCTGGACAGTGTAAGGGGTGGGTCGTGTAGTGTGGGGTGATTCCTACTAAGACTTCAGGGAATTTCCGTGCGTGGTAGCGTGGCCTGTGGGCGGTCGGGGGTGTTCCCTACGGGGATTTGAAGTCTCTGACAGAAAGTGGTTATACCTACAGTGTGCGAAGCCTCCTTGCATAGGAACTCAGTTGTGCATTTCATTAGCTTATAGTTGTATAAAGCTCGGGAATCATCAGGGGCACAGGCCCGTCTTACTGGTCTTTCCCACCGAATACAAGGCCCTTCAAACTGGACTTACGTGTAACGGATGTAGAAGGGTAGCTCTACCTCTCCCTAAGCGCCGGGCGAAGGGTGCGCTGGCAAGTTGCCTCGTAGCAGTGCCATCCAACCCTCTGTAAAGAGGGTCTAGCATCATCATCATCATCATGTTGATGATTACTGTTCTTGCATGACAAAGACTGAAGGTTATTCCAAAAAAAGTAAAGCGCAAGACAGAAAATTCGAATTTATTTGGAGCTAGCCGCAGAAAGACAAGTAATGAGCATGACCAATGACGCCGGAACTGTGCTTACTATTTTAGAATGCCTAATATTTCACTTCACGCATGGCCCTCCGCTCTTTATGGGGACGCAATCAACAAGAACTAACCCAAAACTTCTTACAAACATACATTTAAAAAAAAAACACAGTCGGGAATCGAATCCGGGCCGGACACAGTATCTGACCACTGAACCACCAAAGCACTTGAAAGCAATTAATTGCATCGTAAAGACATGGATAAACTAAGCGTAATGCGTTATTGGTTGCCATATCTGCAAACAATAGTTATTAACTATACTTTGCTAATATCAATGTATACACCGGTTTGTACTATTTAGACTCGAAATAGCAAAGTATGCACTTTTCAACAAAATGCAACTCATGCCACAGTTTATACCGTCACCGAATCAGTTATACAACTCTGAGCCGGCACGGTTGATGTTAGTGAAGCCAAATTAATTTTCTTTCATGGATTCTCATAAGTCGAGCATGCGCATTATTGGTTGGAAACATCAGAATTATACGCCTAGCGAGGACAGAGTCGAACTAGGATCTAATCGTAGGCATATAACCAAGTCTATGGATTTAATACACAAAATTCGCGAAAGCTGTCCACAAAAAAGCACTACAAGCAAACTCTCGAACAAATAAGATGGTAGTTTTCGCTTCCTTTAAAATCAACATACTTTTCCTGTCGCCGCGCAGAAAAGCAATAATCGAGATCTCATCTAAATACAAGCCTCGTTTTACGGTTAATTTTCGCCAACACTATCTCTGTCTCCTTCTCCTTACAGGCGGTATCTTATTGAAAAGAGGCATACATATGCCGAACTGATGTTTTATTTATAAAGGCAGAGTTCACTCATTGAGCGCAGGCGCAACATAAGAACTCCCAGCTCTCCTATTGGTTGAAGCGCTTGGCTTCAAAACACGTGGAGTTGTTTGACTGATTCGGTGACGGTATAAACTATGGTTATGCTCTGTGGAGGACTAATAAAGAGCGCGACTTTTTGATATTCCGGTAGCAGACACAAAAATTTGCCATATGCAACAGGTGATTTTAACTTTAAAAGAAAGTTTAGAGTGATAGTGGTTTTAAAACCAATAATTAAAAAAAAACATAAAATCATATGTAACATGCCATTTTAACGTTAAAAGAAAAAGTATAGAAATATTGGCTTTAAAACCAATAACATGGTAAACTTTCGCGAGACGTCGAATTTGAATTCGAGATATCAACTTGTTGAAATGTTTCTAAAGAATCCGTCCAAAATTTTTTCTTGCATTTTCTGAATCACTCAAAATCGGTTAACTCAAACTGGATACATTTACACATTTGGCAATACCGCCATAGAATACGATGCAATCCGAAGACCGTACGCCCCCAGTACGTGACGACAGAGCTATTACTTCGTTGAGTTTACTAAATAAAATACAAGTTCCAGTACTCTCGAACCACGCAAATCCAGCTAGACCCCTCCTCCTCGTCCCGTTCGAGGGGACAGCGTCCGCCGCTGCATACGCGTACACAGTTGTTCACTGTATTTGACTGTACAAAGTTCTGATCTCAATGCATCAAAGATCCGACAGTGAGTGAGGTGAAACTTTGGTATTGCCCCTCATGATTAAGCCAATATATATGTACTATATCCTATGATTTTATGATAAAATGCTATAAATACCTCGTTAAGACATTCAAAAGTTCATCTAATATTGTGAATGAAAGTCATTAATGAATGGAACTTTATATTGTTAACCAATTCCAGTAAAAAGTATTGCATAACCTAAAGGCTATTTTTTTTAAAGTAACTTATTCTAAACAATATCAAAACAAGTCTTTAAAAAATGTTATATTTTATTCAATTAAATTATGTCAACAAGATTAGATTAGAATCACCTAATTCTGGACCAACAAGGAAAATAATATTAAATAATGAAATCCACCCAAACAATGATCAGAAACAAAAAAAAACTGATAGGCCAGAATAAGGTGGCTCCACAGACGGTAAAAAAATGATTTAAAAAAATTTACATAGTTAAAATTAAATTATTTTTATTGAACATTATACCTGTTGCAATAACTTGCCAACAAATAAAAGTACAGAGATGTAAAATTTAACACCGTATCAAGATCCCCTGTGTTCATACGATGTTGATTTTTAATGTAAGCTGTAACACTGGTCCAATACAAATATAATGTGTAGCTTATTGTAACTGATGGGAGGACCTCTGGGCTTATTAGGTAATATGCTTGCGTACTCGTTTGTATGGCCCTCACCGTCCTTCCATGCCATTATTTGTCCAGTGCAGTATTTGTCTTTACTGCAATTACAACCTGGAAAAGAAAAATAAACATTGAGGGTAATGTTTACGGGTCTGGACTTAAAAAAGATATTGGTCGAACATAGACATAAGTGAATATTTTTCACCATCATTATCGTAAATTTCGTGATACATTGACGAAATGGACCAGTCATTGTGGGCAATGTTCAAATAGTACATTTGATGAGCATTTAAATCAATTAAAGTATAGGAGTAGAAAATAGTATAATACATAACAAGTGTTTAAACTGTCTTAAGACGGCAATAATTATTCCTTTGCATAAAGGAGGCGATAAAGACCAAGCTTCGAACTGCACGCCTTCCCACATTATCAAAGATCATTGAAATATTGGTTAAAAAAAGGCTTCTATTTTTTCTCTCTAAATATAAAATACTTACTACCCTAAAACTGAGCTTTATCCACAATACCGAAACAGAATTTTTGCACTCGACGCGCGTTTCGCTAACCATGTTAGCATCATCCGGAGATGATTAAAACTAAAATTAAAATCTACCGAACTCCCTTTTATACTACTGTTTGCTCAATCAAGCGGAACTAAAAAGGACCAATCCTGGATTCCCACTAGTCACGCTGGATTAACCAATACAATGGACTATACGGAATAGGCCCTCTATCTCTATTTAAACTATTCTTACATTTAATAATTTCGATACTTTCATATGCGTCTAATAATCTCCTATCAGTTATATTATGAATTAATTTTAATTTTTTTATTGTTATTCTATGATTATAATCAAAAGCATGCTCGGCAACACTTGATTTTTCTGTTCTACCATACTTTAAATGAGCTATATGTTCTTTGAATCTCGTCTGTATAGATCGTCTAGTTTGCCCAACATATTTTTGGTTACAATCCATACATCCAATTTCATATATTCCACTTCTTTCTAACATTTCAATTTTGTCCTTTGGACCAACTCATAGTTTCTTAATGTTAAACTGAGTCTGGTATACTAATTTTAAACCTACTTCCTTAAAAACTTTTTGGGGTCCTCTAGTATACTGAGGATTATACGGTATCGAAACATATTTTGTATTTTCATCCTGATTAACGAAAGAAGTGGAATCACGAATGGTCTTTCTAAACAAATGCCTATTAATTAGTCTATTTATTAAGTTAGTATTGAAACCATTAACTTCCGCTATATTCCTAATTGTTTCATTTTCCTTATTAAATCTTTCTCTGCTAAGAGGAAAGTTAACCATACGGTGTACTAAAAAATGAAAGCTGGCCATTTTATGTTGGTCGCAGTGGAAGGAATCATTAGGAATATATCGGTTAGTAGCAGTATTTTTTCTGCAAATATCAAATTCTAATGTGTTATTATCGTTCCTAATCACTAAAGTATCCAAGAAAGGTAGTTAGCCATTGTTCTCGGCTTCATAAGTGAATTTGATGGTGGGGAAACGGTTGTTTAGTTTTGATACAAAATCTTCAATATTAGCGGTTTTTGTGTCGAATATCGCGAAAATGTCATCCACATACCTGTACCATACCCTTGGAAAATATTCGAACTCTTGGCTTATTTCATTTTCAAATTTACTCATGAAAAGATTAGCTAAGAACGGTGATAAACAGTTGCCCATTGCCGTGCCTTCAAGTTGTTGGTAATAGTCATTTTTATATTGAGAATCATTTTTGATCCATGCAAAGTTTGGTTAAAGTTAAATAGTCTTGTTTGATTTCGTTATCAAGACTATTCATCTCAAGTAATTCTCCAAGGTATTGCAAGGTCTGTGGGATTGGTACACTAGGGAACAATGAGTTAACATCAAACGAGATTAAAATTTCACCTTCATTAAGAATCGTATCTTTAATTTTGTTTATGAAATCTAAGAAATTTAGTACTCCTGAATTCTGTTGTTTTATAGGTAAATTTTCAAACTGGCTTGCTAGCCACTTGGATATATTATAAGTTAGTTGGCGATCCTATTGCCGAGACTATGGGACGCATTGCCTTCCCAGGTTTATGAATCTTGGGAAGACAATATAATTTCGGCATAGTAGGATTACTCACTAGGTAATTTGTATTTAATTTGATCAGAAATAAGGTTGCTCGATTAAATTATTACTCGAGATGAATAGTTTTGATAACGAAATCAAACAAGAATATTTAACTTTAACCAAACTTTGCATGGATCAAAATTATTTTCAATATAAAAATTACTATTACCCACAACTTGAAGGCACGGCAATGGGCAACTGTTTATCGCCGTTCTTAGCTAATCTTTTCATGAGTAAATTTGAAAATGAAATAAGCCAAGAGTTCGAATATTTTCCAAGGGTATGGTACAGGTATGTGGATGACACTTTCGCGATATTCGACACAAAACCCGCTAATATTGAAGATTTTGTATCAAAACTAAACAACCGTTTCCCCACCATCAAATTCACTTATGAAGTCGAGAACAATGGCCAACTACCTTTCATGGATACTTTAGTGATTAGGAACGATCATAACACATTAGAATTTGATATTTGCAGAAAAAATACTGCTACTAACCGATATATTCCTATGATTCCTTCCACTGCGACCAACATAAAATGGCCAGCTTTCATTTTTTAATACACCGTATGGTTAACTTTCCTCTTAGCAGAGAAAGATTTAATAAGGAAAATGAAACAATTAGGAACATAGCGGAAGTTAATGGTTTCAATACTAACTTAATAAATAGATTAATTAATAGGCATTTGTTTAGAAAGACCATTCGTGATTCCACTTCTTTCGTTAATCAGGATGAAAATACAAAATGTTTCAATACCGTATAATCCTCAGTATACTAGAGGACTCCAAAAAGTTTTTAAGGAAGTAGGTTTAAAATTAGTATACCAGACTCAGTTTAACATTAAGAAACTATGAGGTGGTCCAAAGGACAAAATTGAAATGTTAGAAAGAAGTGGAATATATGAAATTGGATGTATGGATTGTAACCAAAAATATGTTGGGCAAACTAGACGATCTATACAGAGGAGATTCAAAGAACATATAGCTCATTTAAAGTATGGTAGAACAGAAAAATCAAGTGTTGCCGAGCATGCTTTTGATAATACTCATAGAATAACAATAAAAAAATTAAAATTAATTCATAATATAACTGATCGGAGATTATTAGACGCATATTAAGTATGGAAATTATTAAATGCAAGAATAGTTTAAATAGAGATAGAGGGCCTATTCCGTATAGTCCATTGTATTGGTTAATCCAGCGTGACTAGTGGGATTCCAGGATTGGTCCTTTTAGTTCCGCTTGATTGAGCAAACAGTAGTATAAAAGGGAGTTAGGTAGATTTTAATTTTATCATCATCTCCTGATGATGCTAACATGGTTAGCGAAACGCGCGTCGAGTGCAAAAATTCTGTTTCGGTATTGTGGATAAAGCTCAGTTTTAGAGCATGTTGCTGAAGGTTCCAAACCCCAACAGACTTACTACCCATCAATTTAGATTTTTAAGTAACAAATGCACAATGATGCAATGTTTTCCCTCTTCAATTATGTACACTCCAACCTGAACAACCATCAGTCTACAGCAGCAATTTACTGTGATTTCTCTAAAGCTTTCGATTGTGTAAATCATAATATCTTAATTAACAACAGAAGTGAGCTTTTGAGGGTTGATACGTCGATGTCTTCTTGCAAGCCAATACATTATGGAGTACCCCAGCGTTCAGTACTAGGACCTATTTTGTTTCTGCTGTTTATCAACGACATTGCTTGTCTGGGCAGTAGCGATAAAGTCTGTCTCTTTGCGGACGATACTAGTTTCACTTGGAGCAACCCGGATATTACGGCGCTTCACAGAACTGTATCTAGTAACTTAATCACCATTAAATCATGCTGCGATTCTAATCTCTCATGTGCCTCAACGTTTCTAAAACTGAAGTTTTTTCATATAAAAGTACGTTGCAACCTTTTGTGCTTACACCACCATTGACGTCGTTAAATGTGTGAAATTCTTGAGGCTTGTTGTGGACAACCATTTAAAGTGGGACTTGCACATCGATGCCTTATCAAAAAAATTAAGTTCTGCCTGTTTTGCGTTAAGAGCGGTTTCCAGGGAGCTTAGATTTTCAACTACTAGAACAGTCTAGTATGCCCTTTTTGAGTCGCATCTCTTTCATTCTGGGGTACGTGTTGTGCCGCTCAATTTGAGCGTATTTTCAAACTACAAACTCACTGAGACTAAACAGTAGAACTCACTGCCGGGATTTCTTTAAAAGATTTCTTATTCATATTTGAATCCGTTTGCTTGATCCGCAAGCATGTATCTGCTATTCCAGAAACGCCATCTCACAACTATCCACTTAGGAATGCGGAGCATGATCTTGATCTGCCAACCCTATGCTTAGAGTTAGTTAAAAGCTCTATCTATACTGTACAATGCAAAAAAAATGCACAATTATCTGCCATTCGAAATGAAGTCAATAATATCTTTTCCCGCATTTCGCAGAGCTTTGAGATCACACTTTCTGGAGAGAGCCTTATACGACTTTTTTATTAATATTTAATTTTGAGCATCTCACACACTGGTTTAATTTTTGGTGTTTAGTATTTGATGTTTAAGTGGTTAAATATTTTGATATTTAATATTTTATATTTTGACCACATACAATTTGCATAATTGTATAAAGTTTTGTATAGTTAGGTTTTTCTTTTTCTTTTCATTGTACGTTTCTATTTTTGTTTTTATATGTTTGATACTCTAACTCTAGCTTTGTCTACAAATTGTGAAATTTTTTGACAATAAAACATCTTATCTAATACACTAGTTCCCAAACGAGTCTAGTTAGAACGAGGTGTCAAGCGAGTGCGGAAATCTTCCGAGATTGAAAACGTAATTTCACACGAGTAATGTACTGATTTCCGTACGACCAAAAGCATTTTTAAAATTCTTAAGAAAACGATTAATATCACACGAGTGTTGAAATCCACTTTCCAATAAGTGTGTTGAAGCGTACTTGCCGGCCATCTTCATCTGTCGTGGAGAAATATTAAAAAGAGCCTTTTTCCAGCGGAATTCTAAAGTTTGCAGACCACACAATAGCAGCCTAGTTTCATAGGAAAGGTCGTGGTATGGACAATTAAATTTAAAGAGCAGGTATTTTGCGAATTTGTTTTGTACCCTTTCTAGTCTTTTAATATGACATTGGTAATGAGGGTTCCATATTACAGAACAGTACTCCAAAATACTGCGGACCAAACAGTTGTAGAGGGCTATCAGAGTCTTGGTGGCATAAATATGCCTTGTGTTTCGCTTTATAAAACCCAATAACCGAAAGCCATTAAGAATGATGTTATCTATGTGCAAAATAAATGACAGATTAGTTTCAAAAATGACACCAAAGTCGTTAAAATGCGATACAAGTTCTAATTTACATTGTTAATAAAATACGATGCATTCTGTGGTTCATTACACTTAAAAAATCGTAGAACCTTACATTTGCTTTCATTAATCTTTAAATAGTTATTATTACACCAGCGCACGAAATTATCGAGGTCCAATTGTAAATGTTTCTTACCAGGGACAACAGAATACAATTTTAAGTGGTCTGGAATTCTGAAAGCAACGCACAACATCGTTTATAAAAAGTACAGACAAGATAGGACCAATATGCGAACCTTGAGGAACACCCGATGTTACCAACACTTCGTTGGAAACTACCCCACATACAGTAACACGTTGAGTTCGTAGAGTTAAATAATTTTATCCATTCCAGATACATGCTGCGGACACCAATATCAAAAAGCTTTCTTAAGAGCAGTTGATGACAAACACTATGAAATGCCTTCGACAAGTCGGTATACACAACATCAACCTGGTTTCCGGCTTCCACTGAGGAGACCAGAAAATTGTGATATACAGCCAAGTTAGTTGATGTTGAACGGCCTCTATAAAAACCATGTTGTTCAGCTATTATGTAATGTTTATATGTGTGTTAAAAAGTTCATCACTTATGATTGCTTCAAATACTTTGGGTATTATAGAGAGCAGAGAGATTCCAGGATAATTTTCAATCTCACTTTTATCACCAGTTTTAAATAATGGAATCAAATTTGAATATTGCCAGACATCTGGGAAAACTCCGCTACTAAAAGACTTCTGGAATAAAGTACACAATGGTACCGCCAAGGATAAAATGCAATTTTTTAATAAAACTGGGTGAATTCCACTGTTTTTTCATGTATCAAGATTGCGTAATTTGTCATAAATCTCTTCTTCAGTAAAACAGTGACAAGATATTAGGCTAGAAAATGCAACTGGATGCAAGCAGCCCAGATCTATGTCGTCGTGAATAGAGTAGCTAGATTGAAAGTGGCTGGCAAATGCATTAGTAATATGAATGGGATTTGTTAATTCTTGGCTTTGATATCTCACAACACTTGGTAGATTAGAATCATTCTTAAGATTATTCACAAAGCTCCAAAAATGCTTAACACCCTCCGGAATCAGGTCCTTGGTTCGTGAGACGCACATGTCAGTTCTGTGCTTAACCTCACGACGAACATCTGAGTAAGTCTGATAGTCCACATCCTGGCCAGACCTTTTAAATACCTTGTACAGTTTATTATTTTGTCCTATTAATTTTCGTAAAGGTCTGTCAAACCATCTTGGATACCGGTGATCTTCTATAGGTTTTTGAGGTACGAACAGGCGTTGCATCTGTTCTCCGCTCATGCAGAGATACATGCATATCAAACCAGAAATAAGGATAATTTGGTATCCGCATACTGGCGGCTGAAGAGATGTCAAGATGGTCCACGCTACTGGGCAGTAAAATTTTTTAATGTCTTGCCTACAGACATAAAGGATTTGTCATACCTTAAGTTATGTGTAATGCCTTCTATTCTAACGAAGAGTATTTTAATTATGCTAATGAAAAACAGTTTATGTACATTTATGTGCTGTTTTTAATAAGTTTTTAAATTTGTTGTAAAATGACTTTTATATCATATTTTATAGTTTTATTATTTGACGTGTGCACATTGCAACCTGTAATTTTAACATGAATAAATAATCTGAGTCTGCGTATATGAGATTGCCTTGTTCTATCACCAGGCGCATTGATCAAACTTAACAGGTCTCCATCGTCGATATAATCATGAGACAACTTATACAGAAAGATTGCACCATAGTACTTTTTTTCTTATATTCAAGGGGAAAGAGCCATGCTCAAGACATAACATGACATAGATCCTCCCTGGGATGGATAACGATGTGTTTTTAAAATGCAACATTTGCAAAGTTGTTCTGGAATGTTTCAATAGCTTTTATTGAGTTTTGATAATGTACATCCCATACCACGGATGCATACTCAAGCCTCTCATACACAAGCGACTCATGTCCTTTGTGTTATGACACAAAACCCATGAGCTTAAACACCTCATCAACAATTTTTTCCACATGTCTCTTAAACCTAACCATAGTCATAAAAAAAGACCAAGATTCATGGCCCTATTTCCTCTTGAAGTCTAATACCATTCAATAAATACTAGTTTAAAAAAAGATATAGTTCATTGTACTGGTTGATTTAGAGTAACTAAAGAGTTCCCAGGATTTGTTAATTTTTTGGATTCGTAAGCAAGTAATTAGTATAAATTGCAGTGTAGATTAATTAGTTTTATGGTTAGTAAACTGCACATCGAGTGTGCAAATTGCGTTTCAGTATTGTGCTTAGAACTGTGTTAGTGCAATGAATAGTTTCTGCGGTAGGATCCTTGTGAAACATCGTTGAATAATAATACTAGGGATAATTTTATTAGTACACTGCTCTTAGATGTTTCAAAATAATTTAATAAGATATTTTTGCACTGTAAATTATGCAGGTGTTTAAAGAGCAGGTCAGTTGGTCGTTCGTATTTAAAACGTCTGTTTTTTGTGACTTTTGAATTTCTAGGTACTCCAAAAGGTTCAGCCTTATGCTTTTTGTTTCAGTATGTAAAAGTTTGACATTATTCGTATCTATAAAATGATTATTTTCTATACAATGTTTTGCTAAGCCAGAGTTTTTAATATTATGTAAAATCGATTTTTTGTCTTCTTTAATCCTAATATTTAGGTTTCGACCAGTTTGCCGTACGTATACAGCTTCACAGTTCACACAATTTATTTTGTAAACACTAGATTTAGATTGTTTGTCAATTTTTTCTTTATTGTTTATTAGTCTCCTCCCTAGATTATTCTTATTAACCTGAATTGTTTTATAGCCAAATTTATTTAATTTTTTTGAAAGTTTATCTGTAATTTTCGGAACATAATTGATAAATTTAAAAGGCTCCTTTTCTAATTGTTTATAAAATTGTTTAGGTAAAATGTTCTTGTTTTTTTCTTTATTAATTTGTCAATCAAAGCTATCTTATAACCATTATTAATTGCAATTTGTTCGATAATGGAGACTTCTTTTTAGAAACTCGCTGATTCTAGGGGAAAGCTGAAAAGTCTATGGATGAGAGTATGAAAAGCAGAAAGTTTTACTTGCCAGAGTCTTTGTGAATGATTGCATCTGTTGTTGTCGGTTTCCTATATATATAAAATTTAAGTGAATCTCTTGTCTTTGTTATCTTTATGTCCAAAAAGTTTAAAATGTTGTCAGATTCTTTTTCCATGGTAAATTGAATTCTATTGTTTAGGGAATTTAAAAATTTTAAAAAGGTATCTAGGTTTCTGTTGGTTCCTGTAAAGATGCCAAATATGTCATCCACATATCTCCCCAAAAAAAATATATTTCTGATTAATGAATTGTTGGTGTTGAATAAATGCTGTTCAAAATCGGCCATAAAAAATCTCGGCAAATAAGAGTGATATTGGAGAGCTCATTGGTAAACCATTATTTTTTTTTGTTTATTTTATTGTCCATTTTGCCAGAAGCTTTAGATCAAATTACATTAGGTATATAATATAGCATATTAAATTATTAATTTCTCATCGATTAATGATTGTTTTACAACTATATGATTCTACCCTACATTCTATTCTTTAAATCTAAGTAATATGACATTTAATTAAAACCTTAAAACCCTAAAGTAGAAAGTCCAAAGTCACAGTTAAAATATATAATGCAAACACAAAACATTGTACATAAACACACTACTCTAAACATATTTATTGTCACAATAGTGTCTCACCCTAATGATTATTTAGGAATTCTTCAAATCATTTATATTGTAAAAAACGTTTTTCAATAGTACCTCTTTAATCTTTTTTAAAAACAAATTTATACTAATGTTGCGCAGTCCACCGTCCAGTCAATTATACAAACGAGCACTCCGGTAGAATGTGCAATTAAGGAACTGAGCAGTCTTTGGCATTGCTGGTCGTATTAAGTTGTACCTAAACTTGTAACTACTAAATGTCAGGGTTAAAGGAAAATTCATCCTTTGTTTATGAACATTAACCAAGGCCTTGTAGAGGAAACAGCATGGAAGAGTCATGATTCTATTATTTTTGAGATATTCCCTACAAGATGTTCTTGGTGGTAAATTAAAAATGATCCTTATGCATTTTTTTTGAGATATAAATATATTTATGCTTCCCCTTTCACCTCCCCAAAACTCTATTCCATAACACATTTTTTAAGTGGAAGTAATCATGATAAACACTTCTTAAAATTTTACGTGATACAATATTTTTTGGGTATCTAAGGAAAAATGTTATTGAGTTTAGTTTCAGCCTTGTATTGTTAATGTGTGTTTCAAATTTTAAGTTTGGTTCTATAGTAAGACCTAGTACTTTAATTACCTTTGATTCACCAATGCTTGAATCATTAAAAATATTTGTTTCCATGCTGTTTCCAGACAAAAGCATAATATGGGTCTTAGAAATATTCAGTTTAAGGCGATTTGCCATGAACCAGTATTCCAATTCATTGATTGCTTTATCTGCCTTAGTTTTTAAGATATATGCATTAGTGTCACTCACAATGCAAGTTGTATCATCATCATACATGACAATCTTTCCAGAAACATGCAGTGGGAGGCCAATTATGTATATACTAAATAGAAGAGGTCCCAACACCGATCCCTGAGGCACTCCAATTCCAACAGGGTTAGTACTGGAAATATAGGATCTATGATCACTGGTGATAGCAACATACTGACTTCGGTTTTCAAGATAAGATTTAAACCATTCAAGTGACTGTCCTCTCACACCATAATTATGCAGCTTTTTTAAAAGAATACTGGGATCGACTACGTCAAATGCTTTTGAAAGGTCGCAAATAATTGCAGCACATAATTCTCCTTCATTACGCCTGTCATAAATTTCCCGGAGTATTTCATAAAGTGCACTTTTAGAAGATGAGTCCTCCTTATACCCATGTTGACATGAACATAAAATATTAAAGCGTGTAAAAAACTTTTGTAATCTCCTGTGCACAGCTTTTTCTACAATCTTGGTTATAACATTATAAAAACTGGTATCACTTTGGCTATTTTTAGCCATGTTTATTAAGTTATTTATTGCTTCTAAGATAACATTAAGATTTGCCTTAAAAAAACTTAGTGGAATTTCATCAGTTCCCACAGAGTTTGTGTTTTTTAATGATTTTATTATTTGAATAATTTCCGCAGTTGTGGTAGGAGTTAAGAAGAAGTTATTAAAATTGTTGTCTATATTTGGGAGTGGTAGGCCTGTAAAAGTGTTTCTTGTGGCTATACTAGTGTAATAAGTGTTAAAAGCATTTGCTATTTCCTCTACATCACTGGTCATCCCTCCATCCACCAATAAATTCCACCCAAGATTGCTCCTTCGTACTTCCCTGCCTGATTCTCATCAGAAGAGTTAATTTCGTCTTCGATGCTAATAGACTTTGCCTTATTGATTACTGTTTTTAATATGCTGCAATATTTTTTATAGTGAGTTTCTAAAATAGAGTTAGGATTATATTTGATAAATTGGAACATTTTTCTTTGTGTTTACACGATTTTTTTATGCCCAATGTAATCCAACTTTTATTTGGTTTATAATTGCCTATTTTTTCATAAGGAAAGAATTTATTAAGAACACAATCAATATTTTCATAAAACTGTTTTATATCATGATTTATATCACCAGTCATCAACCATTGGATGCTGTTAACATACTGGCTCTTATTCAGATTTTTCTCCGAAAATATTCTCCTATTTAGCGTAGTAAAAACCCATGGAAAAGTCGCGTCCTTCTCGAAAAAAAAATTTTTAAGGTATAACCAGGCGAAACATTTATGGCATTATCGAATACGTCATTGGACATCCTAAAAGGCCATTTACGACTCTTTTTAACGGTACCGATTTTTTTAAAATCGAAAAATGTTTAAACTTTGTGAAAATAAAAAAACGGACTTTTTATTACTTACTACGCAATATCTTCGGAACTGTTTGACATATTTTAATTATTTTTTTTTTGTTTGAAAGCTGACACATTAGCGCATGTGACAGCATAAAAAATATATAAAAACAAGTTTTGTTTAAGAAAGAAACAAAAGGGAATCTAATAGTTTCATTTTCCTGGTGATGACTTTTTGACGAATCGGAAAACTTTTTTATTTTAAAGAATTTCGATACATAGTCTGCGAACAAAATGAAGCCAGAAGTATGAAAATGTTTTCTAAAAAAACTGCTACAATGTACAATTCATATTTTAGGTAATATTGAAAGTTCAATAGAGTAAAACATTGCGCGCTGGTCGCTATGCGGCCGCAGGGATAACACCGCGTCATCGCGCTCGCCAGTGTGCCGTGTAGTAACACAAAGGTCGTATGTTGCAGAATTCGGATTTAGAGCTATAAAAAAAGGAAATTAATTGTTTATTATGTGGACAGTTATTAAACGATAATGACAAACTCGTCGTGCGAAAACCCACAAAAAAAGGACTGGAAATGATTGTTAATGCCGCAGAAAAGAGAAAGGACTATTTTAGCTAATATATTTCACAGAATAAGGAATCTATTTTAGGCGGCTGTATTAAAGTTAAATATCACGTGGCTTGTAGGAAATCATATACTAGTGAACAATAGTTATTTGTTTTACTAGGCAGCAAAGTAGTAGCTTGACTGCCGCGGCTGAGGAATTCAGCTAAGACAGTCAATCTACTTTGCTGCCGAGTTGAACATATAATTTTTTCTCCGATTGTTATAATGATATATGTATATTGTATATTTGCAAATTATTACAATTCCCACAATCTTTTTATTTTCCCTGTAGTGATAAATTAAAACAAAATTGGATATAAATCGCAATTGTTGGAACGGTCTGTTGCTATGAAAATGTATATGTCCATAATAATTATAGTTTGACAACTTATGTCAAACGTTTTATTCCCATGGAGACTAATCATTTTGCTGCTTAGGCAGCAAAGTACTCACTTTGCTGCCAAGGCAGGAAAAGTAATAGTTTGCTGATTGATATGTGCTGTCAATCTTAGAAAAATATATCTTCCGCTTGCGAAATAAGTAACACTTTACATGAAAATATTCCTACTTGTTCTCAAACAAGAAATAGTGACACTCTTTTTGATATACGAAAAATAATTATGTCTGATTTGCAATTGGTGTGGAGTAAGAGAAAGGCAGAAATTAACCCCTATTCAAACCGGTAAGTCTTTACAAATTTTGGCATTTTGTTTCGCAACAGAGTGCATAGTGCACCAGATGAAATGAAATTTAGTTCAGCTTAAATGAAATTTAGTTTACCTCGAGATAATCTCGGCCTACATCCAGATATTTTATTATAATGGTATAAACATTTCTGCTTTGGGCTCATGAATTGGCAAAAGATTTGATATCCTTCTTTTTAACTGTTGAGAAACGTTATGAAATCTAAATACAATTTATTGCAAAATTTTAATGGTTCACCACTATTAGTTTTACTTAATAATATTTGTTTTTAGGCACCGGCAATACATACGAAAAAATAATCAAATCTGCTAAAAAAGGGAGGACATTTCTATGATTTCCAAGCTCTCTGGTTATGAAGATATATTTGCCTATGATGCAAAGTACCATAAAAATTGCCTCAGTCAGTATATTTCAGCAAGAAATATTAACGCCTTTAAAAATAAGGCCAAAATTAGTCAAAAGTATAAAGTGGCGTCAATCGCGCAAGAAAAAACTTTAAATTCAGATAACGAGAACTCAGATCAGTTAGTTTGTACTGAAACAAATTCTGATGTAAACATAAATTATGGTTTTGAAAATGAAATATTTTGCCAATTCGTGAGCACAAAGCAGAAATGTTTTAAATCATATATAATAAAATAACTCGACGTAGGCCGAGATTATCTCTAGGTAAACTAAATTTCATTTAAGCTGAACTAAATTTCATTTTATCTGGTGCACTATGTACTCTGTTGAGAAACAAAATGCCAAAATTTGTAAAGACTTACCGGATTGAATAGGGGTTAATTACTGCCTTTTTCTTACTCCACACGAATTGCAAATCAGACACATTTTTCGTATATCAAAAAGAGTGTCACTATTTCCTGTTTTAGAACTAGTAGGAATATTTTCATGTAAAGTGTTACTTATTTCACAAGCAGAAGATATATTTTATTTACTGGTATATGCTTTCCTACAAGCCACGTGATATTTAACTTTAATACAGCCGCCTAAACTAGATTCCTTATCCTTATTCTGTAAAATATATTTGCTAAAATAGCCCTTTCTCTTTTCTGCGGCATTAACAATCATTTCCAGTCCTTTTTTTGTGGGTTTTCGCACGAGTTTGTCATTATCGTTTAATAACTGTCCACATAATAAACAATCCATTTCCCTTTTTTTATAGCTCCAAACGAATTCTACAAAATTATGGCTGCACATTACGACCTTTGTGTTACTGTACTGCATGCACACTGGCGAGCTCGATGACGCGGTGTTATCCCCGCGGAGGCCTAGCAACAAGCGCGCAATGTTTTACTCTATTGAACATTCAATATTACCTAAAATATGAATTATACATTGTAGCAGTTTTTTTAGAAAACATTTTTATACTTCTTGCTTCATTTTGTTCGCAGACTATGTATCGAAATTCTTTAAAATAAAAAAGTTTTCCGATTCGTCAAAAAGTCATCACCAGGAAAACGAAACTATTAGATTCCCTTTTGTTTCTTTCTTAAACAAAACTTGTTTTTAAATATTTTTTATGCTGTCACATGCGCTAATGTGTCAGCTTTCAAACAAAAAAAAAATAATTAAAATATGTCAAACAGTTCCGAAGATATTGCGTAGTAAGTAATAAAAAGTCCGTTATTTTATTTTCACAAAATTTATACATTTTTCGATTTAAAAAAAATCGGTACCGTTAAAAAAAGTCGTAAATGGCCTTTCAGGATGTCCAATGACGCATTCAATAATGCCATGAAGGTTTCATCTGGTTATACCTCAAAAAAAATTTTGTAACTATTTTTCGCCCTATTTCGCTGCGCTAATTGACACAATTATAGTCAATGGCCTTTAAAATGTCTAGTTAAAAAAGTTAGAGCTTCATGATCTGATACCCCTATCTTGCTAACTTCAGTCTTACAGTTATCCATATCTAAATTTGTAATAATGTTGTCAATAGTGCTTGAAGATGTTAATGTTATTCTAGTTGGTTGATAATTTGTTATTCTAAGATTATAACTGTTTAACAGCGAAATTAGTTCATAATAGTCAGCATTATGAATTGCGGCGATATTAATATTCAAGAAACCACAGACCACAAAATTTTTCTTTGTTAAATCTATATGCTCTAAGAGATTTTCCAAGGCTTCAAAAAATATATGTGTAGGTGTAAAGGGACTTCTATATGTACAAATGACTATTGTAGGTCATAAACCCTTCATGCAATATTCTATGGCACAGCATTCAAGAAACTTTTCAGTACTGAGGTTTGACAGATCTAACAAACTAACGAGAGACCCTCACAGACCAATATAATAACGCCCCCATGGATGCTTTCTGTACGACAAAATTTAGATCCAGTGACATAATTACTTAGACCCATAGTATAATCAATTCTTAAGCACGTCTCTGTGAATTTGTTTGAATATTTCATAATTATACTGGAAATAATTTTGATCTATACATGTATAAATTATAGATTTGAGATCGCTTTGTTCCTTTACTAAATTATCAAGTTATCTATTAGTCCGTTAATAACACTTGAAAGTTCGTTTAACACTATGGAACTAAACAGACTCTTCACATCAAAGGAAACCAATATTGCATTATTTGGAATTTTTAAGTTTTTGACTTTATCAATGAAATCAAAGGAGTTTTTAAGTGCATACTTTGAATCGAATTTAATGAATTTTGGTAAAATATTCAAAATATTCGTAACGAATTGACTTAATTTGTAACATGGAGCATTCACATATGACACTACCGGTCTGTGTTAGTAGTGCATTTTGGTATAGGTTCCAAACCACAAAATAGTAAATAGGTATCATTCAAATTTATAACGATCAGTAGAATGTCGGAGTGGGAATATATAAACAAGATCAATTTAATTTAACTTTAGTCCGGTTCATGCATTAAAACTAAAACAAAGAACTGTGCCAAACCTGATCATTTTTAGGATATTGTTTGTACTATCGACAATAGCGCAAAAATATAACCTTAAAAGAAGATCAATTTTCGGGTATAAAAAATGTAAGGCATCAAAACCAGGAATAAGAAAATTCTACAGATTCCAACGATGCAGTATGCCAGTTTTTTTCGCACCAATTCGACCTGCACAAACATGAAAAGGAACGTGCAGGAGATACCAGGTGCTTTGAAATGAGACACTATAATAAAATATAAATAATTATGGATACAGAGAAACTAGCAAAATTTTGATTTAATAATCAGGCAAGAATTATAATTTCAAATGAACAAATCCCAATCGGATTTAAAATTACTATTCATAACTAAACGATTGAAAATGGTTCTTTAAATATAGTTTTATTCACAATATAAACGAAAAACAATTTGAAAAGTAAGGTTTACCTTATCGCCATAACACAGTCAGGTGAGAACAAAATTTAAAAGGGTTTAAATGGTATATATCCACCATAAGAAATTTACAAAAGATTTGAAAATTTCTAGCATTTTGTTATACCTTGAAGGAATGAACCACCTAAGACGAGAATCAAAAAAATATATATATATATATGTCTAACTCTCGGAAAAAAAACTTACAATTCATCTTGTAAGTTCAGCAATTATTAATAAGAATTATGTTAAAAACAGGCTCTTACCTCTTCACCACAAGACTTTAGTACGGTACACAATATGTCTTTGCCAGCGTCATATTCAGAACGTAGTTGGGCACCGACTTCGCCTTCTGGAATTTTCAAGTCTTCACGGAGGTCGCCATTGTCGGACATGAGGGATAGGTAACCATCATCAGAAATGTCAGTCAACTGATAGTCTTCACGTTTAACGTGTGGCACATCCATGTTGTGTGTTGAGGGGCAGATATCTTCATATTTTTTTCCTGTAAAATAGACATAGGCTTTACACAACTTAAGAAACAAGGATACAGTATCTGTTTGAAGGCGGTAGGAGATGTAACACTAGAACCATGCAATAAAGTATTATCATATAACAATTTTTGAATATCAAAGTGCACACCTTATACACAGTTGCAAATGAAATGGCCGTGTCATTTGCGGTCTCAGCAATTTTAGTATCAAATGCAGTAGGTGCACTGTTTGTAGGATTTTCAGATAAAAAAGGATAACCAGGGTGTCAGATGCATATTCGGTACTCAGGCCAAACTAAAACTCTTCCTTCACACTTTATCCAGGCTGAGGATTGGCAATATAAATATATGTATATGAAAATATTAGGTACATTTTGACAAAATACAATACAACAGTGTGTCACAATGCATACAATACACTAAAGTCTTTATATGCTCCCTTAAAAAGCAAAACCTTCACTAAACAATCGAACGTTGTATACAGTATAGCCTGCTTAAATTGCTCAAAAAAATACATTGGCGTGACCACTTCCACTGTCTTACATTAACACGAGAAAAACAGAAAATATGAATTTAATTTTAATAACGCGAAGATCTTAGACAAAAATCCAAACTATCATAAACTATCTGTCAAATGGTCTACATAAAAAAAAAGACTGTAATGCGGTGAACAATAGAAAAGATATTGACAATCTCAGTCAGACTTATCACGCCTTAACCGAATAACATGAAGCGGGACACTGGATCCTTGATGACCACTGCTACTCAGACGCTCACCTGTCCTTTAGCTATAACGCAGGACAGTTCTTGTCAGTGTACCTTGGATGCGGAAGACACTTCTCCCACAGATGGCATTGAAATTCAAGCCCTGGAGAGGGAGCTTGTCGATGCTCGGGCGACTCTCTCTGACCTTGAGGACCTGAGACGGCGCATGTTTACCACAATTGAGACTCTAACTGTGGACAATAAAATTCTTACCAAGGAACTAGAAGACCTTAAACTACAATTGTGCTACTCTCTTGATGTCATTCCTGCCTCTTCAACCCACGCCAACGAGGAATATACAGGTGTTTCCCTACTCCAGGAAATGTCCATAGCAGATGAGGATGCTCCTGACGAAGCACTGTCCATGAGGCTTTCTGATGCACCTAGTGGATCATCACAGACGGCCCCAGTTAGCTCATTTGGTCGAGCAGACTCCAATCGACCTGTTAGGGACAGAGTCGTTGTTGTCGGTGATGTGAGTGCTCGCGGCTTGTCCTCCGGGATTCGTCAGTATGTTGATGATTCAAAATCTAGTGTATTTGGTATTACAATGCCAGGTTATAGTGCTGATATGATAGCAGGTAAAATCTTCAACTACACCAGGATAGGGCCCTGATGACACTGTTATTGTCTGTTTGAGTGTTGATGTGGTGGGGGTGTCGGGTCGTGCGATTCGCAGGCTGTGTTCTATTGGCAAGTTTTCTAATCTAATTTTTAGTTTAAGCTGCACAAGACACAGGTCTTCCAATAGAATGTATAAATTTTTCTATAACCAAGTTTCTCTTTTTATGAAGAGGCATAGCGCATCAGTTAGAATTTTTAGCAATTATATTGTGGGGAGTAGATTTAGGTAAAAAAAAGGTATAGAGTAGGTAAAAGAGTACTATGTCGCCATTTGGATAGATAGATTTCCTTTAAGTCCGTAGTTAAATGTAAGATTTCTATTGTCTCTGTAAGGCAGGTTCCCCTTGTTGAGCGATCATCAATATTGTTTGAACCCCAAGGTATGTCTGAAAGCTTAAGTGGCGACACGCATTTTTTAGTGTAAATTCTGTTGACTCAAACATTTCTATCATGTTGCTGAACATACAGTCTGTACGTTGTAAGATTAATGAATTGTACATTTTTATAGCCAGCTTGAACTATCCTAGTATACTACTTTTAACTGAACATTGGTTGAATATAGATGAACCATTGTGTATCCCTGGATATACTGTAATTTCCAGGTTTTGCTGGTTAAATTACCGATGGCACTGCAGCCTTAATGAATGACTCGTTTTCTGATAGGTTATGCTTTGTGGGGTGTGATAAGTTTGACTACCTGATTGAGGAGAAGCTGTTTGAGTTCTCTGCAATGGTTTCTATAAAGTTCAATATGTATGTGATCTGCATATACAGGTCGCCTGATTCGGACATCCTTGAGTTCCTGAGTAGACTTGAGATTTTGCTGTCTCAGCCTCCTGCGAGTCATAAAATTATCTTGGTAGGTGATGTAAATATTGATTATGGCGATAATGAATTGCAAACTACTGCCATGGTCTCAAATTTGCTAACATCTTTTAACCTTTCCATGCATGTTCACAGTTTCACCCGGGTCACTGACCACTCATCTACTGCAATCGATTATATATGCTCAAACTTGAGTGATGATCTGGACTGTGAATCTTTGGATGCAGCACTGTCTGATCATAATGCTGTGTATGCCAGGTTTTCTATCGGAAATATATCAAAGTGTAGAAGGTCCAGTAGGGTCAAAAGGCGAATATTTGGTAGCAAAAATTATGACCGTTTTCGACAGGAGTGTAATCTCTTTAACTGGGATTCAATTCAGACTGAGTCTGACAGTCTTACTGAGTTTCACACTGCATTGTGTGGTATTATAAATTCTTCTTTTCCAATTCGTAATGTTAGAGTGAAGGGTCAACCTAAGCTGTGGTTAACCAGGGGTATGAGGATCTCAGTTGCAAATTTGAGGTACCTTAATACATTAAGGAAGTTCTATCCCAATAATATATTTTTACAAAGTTACTTTTCTAACTACAGGAAAGCTTATAGGATGCTAATACGAAAGGCTAAAGAATTGTATTACTCGCATAGATTCAAAAGGTCGTCAAATCAGGGCAGGATGTAGTGGAAAATCATAAATGAGTTTACAGGTAGAACTAGTTTTCATAAGAAGGGTATCTCACTTGATCCCAATACATTGAACGAATTTTACTGCTCCGTGGCTTCTACTGTGACTAGCAATATATCATGTGACATCAATCCTATCAGCTACTTGTCACAGGCCCACGGTGCTGATAGATTTCGCTTTCGTTCAATTGGTCACAATGACA